>JABMCL010003248.1:180000-360000 GCA_018857735.1 Alviniconcha marisindica
ATGAGAATGGATTTGAAGTGTGTGGTGCAAGTATGCATGAGTGAATTCAGCACTTTCCTTGATTGTTTCCTCTGCTGTATTTTCAGGTGACTACGAGGACTTGGACGCGGCCAACATCTCCACCTCAGGAAACTTCTCAGGTCGTTACCGCAGCTACAGAGGCGTCTCCGTGCCAACCGACTGCCCTCCTGGCTCCTACTGCCCCTCGTCTGTAGAGTACGCCACCCAGTACCTGTGCCCTGCTGGTACCTATAGCAACCAGACAGGACTGTCAGCCTCATCTCAGTGCACGCCCTGTGACCCTGGCTACTACTGCGCCGGTGAAGGTGAGACTGGTTTCCATAGCAACTTCTCAGATATTGATATCTTTGGATATCGGCTGGAGTGTAGAGTGTGTTTGGCACTGTGGTGATCTGATTTGTAGGTTATGGGTATAGGCTGGAGTGTAGAGTGTGTCTGGCACTGTGGTGCTCTGATTTGTAGGTTATGGGTATAGGCTGGAGTGTAGAGTGTGTCTGGCACTGTGGTGATCTGATTTGTAGGTTATGGGTATAGGCTGGAGTGTAGAGTGTGTCTGGCACTGTGGTGATCTGATTTGTAGGTATGGGTATAGGCTGAAGTGTAGAGTGTGTCTGGCACTGTGGTGATCTGATTTGTAGGTTATGGGTATAGGCTGGAGTGTAGAGTGTGTCTGGCACTGTGGTGATCTGATTTGTAGGTTATGGGTATAGGCTGGAGTGTAGAGTGTGTCTGGCACTGTGGTGATCTGATTTGTAGGTTATGGGTATAGGCTGGAGTGTAGAGTGTGTCTGGCACTGTGGTGATCTGATCTGTAGGTTATGGGTATAGGCTGGAGTGTAGTGTGTGTTTGGCACCGTACTGGTCTGTAGGTTATGGGTATAGGCTGGAGTGTAGAGTGTGTCTGACACAATGCTGATAGGAAAATGACAGTGTCTTATTCTCAACTGCTGTCACTTTACTGTTTGTAGATCCCATTCCACTTGGAGAGGAAACATGCTAGGTATTGAAGTGGGTGGGTGGGTGTGAGCAGGGGGGTTTCCTTCCTCTGATTTGAATCATCTAAGTGCAGCGAAACCTATGCCTGATATAGCATCTTCCAAATCTCCATTTTTTTGCAGGCAACACCGCGCCTTCAGGCCTGTGCTCCCCCGGCCACTTCTGCTTGCAGGGCGCCTACAATGCCACCCCCACCGACGGCAGCACCGGCGACATCTGCCCCGCAGGCCGCTACTGCCTGGAGGGGAGCTCCGTGGGAACCCACTGCCCAGTGGGAACCTTCAGCAACCGACAGGGGCTGCAGAACAGCTCCGAGTGCGACGCCTGCACCCCTGGCTACTACTGCGGGCAGACTGGGCTGACGGCTGAGTCGGGGACCTGCTGGGCTGGTGGGTTGATTTTTCTTCCTGGGAGGCTTGGCTTGGAAAGAGGTGTGGTTGAAGTTCTGATGGATCAGGCCAATTAGCTTTTTTCCTGGACAGTTTGCAGTGATCAAGCAATCAAAGTAGCTGCTGTTTGACTTTCGAAGTGGCTGCAGTTTGATTTTTGGAGTGCAGTTAGACGTCGTTGTTTTTAGGATGTACCTCTGGCGGAGTTTATGTATCTGGTATGTACTTGCATGCTAGGTGAGAGTTGCTGTGGGTGACTCAGGTCTTTGTTGTTTGTGTTCGTGTGACAGCTTTCGGGTGCTAATTAACTCCTTTTTGTGTTGATTTTGACTTTTAGACATTGGGTTTATGTTGTGCTTTTTTTTGGTGTTGATTGTGATAGTGTAAGTTTAAGCTTCTCTTATGTGAAAACAAACTGGGTATGGAAAGACGGAGGGGACAGAAGGTGATGATGGGGGGGGGGGGGGGTATATGAACAGAACTTGAGTGTTTAATTTTAAGACTCCGAGACTCATTTGAATGACCATTTCAGTGAGACTTAGTTGAGTGACCTTTAATTACCGAAGAGTGACCGCTGCATGAATGGTGATGTTTGTCCAGGTTTCTACTGTAGCCTGGGCTCTGAAGAGCCTGCCCCAGTTGCAAAGGCATACGGGGATGTGTGCTTCGCGGGCCATTACTGCAACAATGGCACGGCGGTGTCCACACCCTGTCCCTCAGGGACCTACCTGCCCACCACCGGGGCTGGCGACTTGTCTGACTGTTTGCAGTGTAGTCCAGGTGAGAGGCACTTTTTATTTTGATATGAGAGACCCTTTCAGGTCAGCTGAAAATTAAATGGAGCCTGTCGAGCGTCATGCAGCTCAGATCATTCGTCATCATCATTATGTTTGTATAGCACTGTTCTCTGCTCTCGAGCAGATTTATTGCGCTCTTATTGCATGCAGTTGTGAAGGAGTGACTGTGGCCGTTTTTATTGCATGTTTCGAATATCCACCAAAGTGACATACTTACGATGCTGTTTGGCTGTTACGTGGTTGGTGCTTTGTGAAACTGCATGTTCTTCTGTGTACACCAGCAGGGTGTCCAACAGTGTGCTCGTACTGCACTTAGTACGCTTTGCTGTAAGCCACTGTCACTGAAGCATTGGTGCTAAACTTTCAGGTTACTACTGTGAGAGCACGGGCATGACGAACGTGACGGCTCCCTGCGATGCTGGCTTCTACTGCACCCAGGGTGCCAACATCTCTACCCCTTCAGATGGAAGCACAGGTTAGTGACGATTGTCGTCTGTGTAAAAAAGTATTTTTGTGATAAGTTAGCATTGATAGATAGAAATACACATTTCTGTGTGCATTATTTGTCTCATGGTGAAAGAATAGCTGTGTACCATTGTTTGAAAAAGTGATGACAATCAGTACCACTTCATGGTAATAGAGTGATGGGAGCATCACTGAGACACATTTCTGTGTGCATTATTTGTCTCGTGGTGAAGGAATAGTTGTGTACCATTGTCTGAAAGGCAATGACAGTCAGTACCACTTCATGGTTATAGAGTGACGGGAGCATCATCAAGACACATTTCTGTGTGCATTATTTGTCTCTTGGTAAATGAATAGGCACTCAATTCTCAGGCAATTTAAAGTAATGCTTTTATTTTTTACTGCATAGTACCAGTGTTCACCATTTTCCTGAAAGCTGTGTTAAAAATAATTTCCAGATTATTTTCAGTGAGGACAAAATGAAACAAAAAATTAATAAAAATACTATAACTTTTCGAAAAAACATGAAACATTTTTTTTTAAAGCGTACTCTTATCTGTATGTGAGTGTAAACAGGTCTGAATAGTTGTGTGCCTTTGTCTAAAAAAAAAGCAGTGACGATCAATGCTTTTTTTTCTTCTCCCCAGGTGATATTTGTCCCGCTGGTTTCTACTGCACCCTGGGTACTGCCACGCCAGCGCCCTGTGAGAACGGCACCTTCATGAACCACACTGGGGCATCCAGTTGCTACACCTGCCCGGCAGGGTACTATTGCGTCAACCGCGACCGTGCCGACAGCTGTCGCCAGGGATACTACTGCCCAACAGGCACCGGTGCCGACATGCAGCCATGCCCGATTGGAACTTTCGGCAACACAACTGGCTTGTCGGATGTGTCCCACTGCACACAGTGCACAGGTAAATAGATGACATTTCTGTCAAAGAAAGGGGGGAAGAAATATAGCGAGGAACAAAAATTGTGTGATTTCTGAAAATTATGTTGCCTGAAGACCTTATAGTTACTACAGCACATAATCTGTGAATAAAATTCAGTATGCAGGTGTTTTTGAAAAATGATATGTACAATAATGATAAATTGTATTTTGAACAGAAATTGCATAACGTAGCAACTGATCAGTGATGTCCTTCAGGCAATCAACAGAGTCTACAATCACTGAAATTGGATTTGGAACAACCCTATGGGCTTAGCCATAGTAACCATATATTTGGGAGCGCCTTATTTGGGGAATCTCTGTCTCTGAGGCAAAGGTTGGGTGGTGGTCTTTAAATCTGAAAATCCACTGTAGTCCAGAAATTACGATATATCATGGCTGTTTTTTAACCTTGCTTGTTCCAGGTGGTGACTACTGCGGTACTCCAGGCTCGGATGCAGTGGACGGCAAGTGCTCTGTGGGATACTACTGCGAGTACGGTGTGGACACCGCCACACCCTCAGACACCAGCAATCACACTGGTGTGGGTGGCGAATGTCCGGCAGGTTCCTACTGCCCTCTAGGCTCCGAGCGGCCCATCAGTTGTGCCGCTGGCACCTACACTACCACTACCAGTGAGTGCATGCATGGACTCCCAGTTTTGATGTTGATTTTGTCAGGTTTTTGTGGAGGGAGACAGTGTAAGTGTAAGAAGGTGGATGAACACTTGTCAGTTTTGAGATGATACTTGAGGACAAACGTCACACTCATTTTGTTTCATAAGTGGATAGGAAAGGGGTCAGGTTTTCATGGAAGGGAGAGTGTAAGAAGGTGGATGGATGCAGGTCAATTTTGAGATGATACTTGAGGACAAAAGTCACGCTCCTTTTGTTTGATGAACGGATAGGAAGGGGAGTATTTGTTGGAAGAGAAACTCCATTCTTCTTAGATCCCCTCCTTGTTTGAGACATTGTTGGTTTTCCACAGAAAAGGAGCGGGGGGAAAGAAGTGTGTGTCTGTTTGTTGGCATTCCGCAGCTAAAACCTTGAGGTTTTACACAAATTTGGGTGAGATGGTTGCATGTGCAACCATTTCCCTACACCTGCACATTATAATAATCATAGATTATTTATGGCACCCCGTCTTGTAAGAGCTGAGAACGCTTACAAAGACATAAACATATGCTCATTTTGACTAACACACGCACACACACACACACATTACAAATAC
This sequence comes from Alviniconcha marisindica, assembly GCA_018857735.1. Taxonomy (NCBI): domain Eukaryota; kingdom Metazoa; phylum Mollusca; class Gastropoda; family Provannidae; genus Alviniconcha; species Alviniconcha marisindica. The sequence continues at coordinate 184,830 of JABMCL010003248.1, forward strand.
ATACATTACTGGCGGTGGATTGGTAGAATGAGAAGAAAGAAAATGATAGAATCAGTATGCAGCAAAGAAGAGGTGGGATTCCAGTTTTGTCTCAAAAGAACAGTGTCAGAGGGTGCCTTCAACAGTGTGTGCTTTTGAAGTCAGATTTCTCTAGTTTCAGCATGGCAAGGCTTGACGTAAAGTCAGTCCATTCAGGGCAAGGAATGTAGACCTTTTTGCTTTCTTTTTTAACATGTTTTATTCAGGCAATGTTGTTACAATTCATATTCTGTCATAGTAGCATGCAAACACAGAAAATAAAACATGTATGTATATTCACATAGATGGTTTTGAGCAAAACACAAAATAAACAAGTTCCACTCGTACAGCAAAATGTCTCTCCAAATTGAAGCTACTAACAGATCATATGTTGTCCGTTTCTTTATAAATTTATCATTAGAAGTCATTTCCATTAAATGCACATGCTTATCAAGTTTGTAAATATGTTCCAAGTTATTTAAGAAGGCTTTGGAATGTAGCAACAACAACAAAAACAACAAAGATTATTTTAAGATGTACCTCTGGTGGAGTTTATGTACCTTGTATTTACACGCATGCCAGGTGAGAGTTACCATAGGCAACTCAGGTCTTTGCTGTCGTGTTTGTGTGACGTCTTTTGGGCGCTGATTGACTCCTTTGCGTGTTGATTCTTCAAAACATAGACATTTTTCTGTCTTCTCTCCTCAGGACAAGGCAGCTGCAGCCCTTGCCCAGGAGGCTACGTCTGCGTCTCCGGCACCAACGACACCTCCACCCCGTGCGACCCAGGCTACTACTGCCCCGCGGGCACCCAGTACGCCACCCAGTACCCGTGCCCGTCAGGCACCTACAACCCCCTGTCGACTCAGGACAGCAGCTCGGCCTGCCTGATGTGCACCCCGGGGCAGTACTGCCAGGGCAGTGGCCTGGCCCAGCCCTCCGGCAACTGCACCGCTGGTTGGTTCTGCACAGGTGGCGCCACTGACCCCATGCCCATTGTTCTGGGTGAGCAGACGCAAGGGTGATGATTTAATAATGAAGTGATGATAAGTGAAGTGTTTGTGTTAAGTGCATAATCTTGTCCACTAGAGATGTTTGTAAGTGCATGCATGCACGCACACATGCAAACGCATGCACCCTCCCCCACACACACAGAGGCGCACACACACAAAGCATGCACAAACGCACACCCCTCATGCACATATGCATGCACACATGCACAACACTCACTCTCACACACACTCACACATACAACACACACATGCACACACACACGCCACGCATGCACGCACGCATGCATGCAAACACACACAACACATGCATACAACACACACACCCACAGTTTGGTTTAGTTCATGCTTAGAGTGTTTTGCTTGTATTTCTCTTAAGCTTAGATGAGAATGAAGAAGGAAATATTTATTTGAGATTTTCAGTTGACATGGGGACTTTCTGTAGGTAAAGCAGTGGTTTGCCACAGCTCGTGGCACACAATGCACCTTTGCTTCTAGTCACACAAGTTGAAATGCACAGTAACTCTAAGAAATGTACCAACACTGTCTCAATTCAAATCGCAGCTGAAAACCTTGTTTGCCCAGGCCTTCCTGTAGAATCTGAAGAAAGGTGTGTCGGTGTGTGGCAGTTGAATGTAGATGGATGCATATGGATAGGGAGAGGGAAGAGGGGAGGGAGAGAGCATGAGAGATCTAGGCAAGAGAAGGAGGCACAGGTTGGGTGAGTGGTGGTTTGAGATAATTAATATTTTGTTAATTGTTGTATGAGTGGACGAGCAGAGACTGGTGTGCGCATGTTATTGTGTGTGTGTGTGTGTATTGTTTGATAGGTGATAATGGTAATTAAAGCTACAATAATTAAGGTTTTTGTTTGCTGAAATGTATGTTAATGTGTTTTTTTGTGATAAGATGTTTGTACAGCATAGTGAGTTTAACTCTGGTTAAAGAATAGCGCTTTATAAGAATTATTTATTATTATTATTAAGTTGGCATTTAAAGAAGAGCTGTTTAGTGTGGGATTTCATTGTGAGATGTTGAATTTAAGAGAAAAAAATGGAATGAGAGTTTCTCAAAGGAGGGTATGAGAGAGAAGGAGAGAGAGAGAGATGAAGATATCACATTGGTTAATGTTTTTATGCAGTATTTGGAGTATGGCACTTTTTCCACAGTATTACGAGTATAACACCTTTTTTCTTTGCAGAATTAGGGGTATATAGCACTTCTTCATTTTTCTGATTTGGCTTATTCAGTAGGATACATGTACTGTTTGATTGTTATGAGCATATTATATATATATATTTTGTTGCGTCATGCAGGTAACTTCAGCAGTGTGGACATGTGCACATGTCCAGCCTTCAACTTCACAGGTGGGCGGTGCCAGCCAGGCACCTATTGTCCAGAGGGGTCCTCAGCCCCCGTCAACTGTGACAGCGGCTACTACTGTGATGCCTATGAGCTGTTCACTCCCACAGGTATGTAGAATGTTTACGCAATTACCTGAAATGTTTAAGTGTCCAGTCATCTAAAACGTTACCATGTTCAGTCATCTAGGACAAAGCTGACTGTACAACATTGAGAAATAAAGATGAAAAAACGCAAGAGTTCAAAATGAATGGCTTTTTAATGGGACGTGCATCATCGCAGTGTGTGAATATTTTGTTAAATGTGACCTTTTTTAATGCAACAGACGTATGGATGTTGGTTGAAAATTATCTGTATCTGCTACAAGCAGGCACACTTTATAGACAGTGTTGCCTTTTTTCTGGTATGGAAGAATGTTATGCTCTCACTTGTAGTTGTCCAGTTTAAGGTCAGTGAAAAACCCTTCATAGTCTGTCTACTGGCGCCTTGACTTCACTGCCTGAAAGTGTAGCTAAAGCTAAAAATTAGCCTGTGCAATTTGGCAAACACCACATTTAAAAATCTTTTTGCTGAAGTGTTCCAGTCTGAAAATCATATTGTGTGTGTGTGTGTGTGTGTGTTGTGTGTGTGTGTGTGTGTATGTGTGTGTGTGTGTGTGTGTGTACCTTTGTGCATGTGTGTGTGTGTGTGTGCATGCTTGTGTGTGTGTGTGTGTGTGTGTGTGTGTGTGTGTGTGTGTGTGTGTACCTTTGTGCATGTGTGTGTTCATGTCATGCATGTGTGTGTGTATGTGTGTGTGTACCTTTGTGCATGTGTGTGTGCTCACGTGTGCGTGTGTGTGTGTGTGCATGTGTGCATGTGTATGTGTGTTTTCCTCCCACAGACCAATGTGACAAGGGCTACTACTGCCCTGTGGGCCAGAGCGAGGCCAATCCATCAGCCTCCGTGTGCTGGCCAGGCTACTACTGCCCCCGTGGATCCGCCACACCCACTCCCTGCCCTGTCGGCACCTTCTCCAACTCCTCTGGAAACACCAACGAAACGGATTGTCAGGCCTGCACACCTGGTAAGATTATCTGTGGGACCAGCACACCTGGTAATGCAATGTTGACTGTCAGGCTACAACTACACCTGGTAAGATCATCTGTGGGACCAGCACACCTGGACGTGGTATGGTCATCTGTCAGACCAGCATATCTGGTAATGTAATGTGACTGGCAGGCTGCAACTACACCTGGTAAGATCTTCTGTCAGACCAGCACACCTGGTAAGATCATGTGTTGGACCTTGCACACCTGGACCTGGTAAGATCATCTGTGGGACCAGCACACCTGGTAAAGATAATCTGTTTGACCTGCACACTTGATAAGATCATCTGTTGTACCAGTGTAGCTGGTAACATAATGTGACTGTCAGACCAGCACACCTGGTAAAGATAATCTGTTAAACCTGCATGTGATAAGATTGTCTATCAGACCAGCCTGCACGCCTTGTGAAATGATCTGTTAAGCCTGCATACCAGGTAAGATTTCTAAGCCTGCACACCTGGTCAGGTTATCTAAGCCTGCATACCAGGTAAGATTTCTAAGCCTGCACACCTAGTCAGGTTATCTGACCGTTATTTTTGTGTGTGTATTCTCATGAACACTTTATTCTGGTGTGCTTATAGTTATGCTTGCTCACCAAGGCATCACAGTTGCATGTGTTTGTGGAAATTGTATATATATATATATCTGAAGCAGATTTCTCTTTGAGGATCACTGTTTACCTGGAAGATACTTTAATGAGGCTTCCACACAGGTATCATTCTTTACAATTGCTCAACTGTTCTAAGTCAGTGTTGTCAGTGTAGGATTTCAACATCTGTAATGTGTTCTCACAGTAGGGTAATGGGTCGCTTGTTTTGTTTGTTTGTTCCAGGTTCTTACTGTGGTGCGACAGGCTTGATACAAGTCAGTGGTCCATGTGGCGTCGGTCACTACTGCCCTGGTGGTCAGGCTACAGCCTCACCGTCCAGCTACATCTGTCCTGAGGGCTACTACTGTCCATCAGGATCCCATGAACCCATAATGTGTCCCAGAGGTGGGTGGTGGAAGGAAAATACCAAATTTACCTAATTTTAGACCACTTCTAGTAAGTAAGTAAGTAAGTTGGTGTTTTATGCCCAGTCAACCGGTGCGACCACTTGGTCAGATCAGGACAGAAATAGCTCAGTTGGTACAGCGTTGGACTGAAAAGCCAGGCGCAATGCTGACATGGGTTCAAGTTTCCAGTGCAGCAAGGGATTTTTCTCCCAGAGTCAACTTCCAGTGCAAACTCTCTTACTGTGTCTGTACAGCCTCAGTGTGCAATTGCATGCATCAGCATCCGTGTGCACGTTAAAAATCCCAAACTCTGGCAGCCATACCATTGTTTGGACACACAAAAATACTACACAGACTGATAGGAATGCGTAGCGCTGCTTTTGCGGTTGTTGTGTCTGCAAGGGACAAAGAAGTACTAAAAAAAATATTATAAAATTAATTAAAAAAAGAAAAAAGATCAGTGTCTTGAAAAGTGTTCAAGTTATGTTCAAGGCGGTGCAGTGAAGCTGGTTTGCACGAGTGAATGCCCTTTGCAATCTTTCGCGCAAGAAGTCACGAGAGGTCGCAGCATCACTTCCGGGCCAATTTCTGAGTAGGCGTTGCTTCATGCTGTGTATAACAGTGGAAGTTGAACTTAGAATTGTGAAGCAGTACAAATGCCACCACTGTTGCAGTTGCAAAAATTACCAGGGAAAGGGGATGGAGGATGGAAAAAAGGGGCTTTGTATTGTTTTTTGGCTGACCAGAAGATCGCAAGTTTGTGGAAAAAATGCATTTTGGGGCATCCTATAGCATGAGCAACAGACACATTCTGCCAGACACATTCAGACTACGGGCCTCCAAAAATGCCTTTAAAGTTGGCAGTGTAAAATTCGCAAATTCACTGTCACCGCCTTCCTTGGGGAAGAAAGTACACACTGGAAGTAAAAGCAGCCGAGGGACTTAAGCGATGCCGGTCAAAAGTCATGAGAGTTAACAACCCCGCCTGAATCGCCCAATGAGCTAGCCATGACTTGGTCTGGAAAAATGGCCTATAAGTGGAAAGTTTGAAGTAAAAATTCAGTGCATGTCCTGAACCCCTCCATGGAGGGAAGATGCAGAATGCTTCAGAAATGACCATCAAACAAGGAACAAAGGGAAATGGTGGAACCAAATCTGCTTTCAGGAGAGTACCAGGACCTGCCAGGTGAGGGAAGCTGCAATCAGTGCCCGAGTCGCATGTACTGCGACCCCTACGAGTCTGGGAATGCCACAGGCATCATTGTGCCCCTCACCTGTCCCTCTGGGCACTACTGTCCCACGGGCACCGGAGACAAGTACACCAACCCCTGTCCCGCTGGCACTTACGGCAGAGACTCTTTGGAGTCACAGGGTGAGTTTAGCGTTTTGTGCGGTATAGTGTTAAAGTGGGTCAGTTTGTTTTGTATCATAATATAATGTACACTGTGCGTGTTTTTTGGTAGTAATAATAATAATTACATATGATGCATGTGTCCAGTTTGATAGCTTATACTATGTGTGTGTGTGTATGCGTTGTGTGTGTTGTGTTCATGTGTTGTGTGTGCGTGTGCATATGGTGTGCATACTTAACCCATTGTGTTTCTCATGGTGTGTGTATGTGAAGATGTATATCCCCCCCCCCCCCCCCTCCACACACACACACATATATATATATCACTGCACTGTCAACATGCATGTTCTTGTCTGATTTTTTCTTTGATGCATATAATAAATGATCGTTTGTTTATTCATATATGATTTGTTCATTCATATATATAAATATTGAATCAGTATTATCACCATGTTTGTGTTTATGGTATCGTGTAGTGGAGTGCTACCCATGCGACAACAGCATGTACTGCATGACCCCTGGTCTCAACCAATCAGAAGGGCTCTGTGCTGCTGGCTATTACTGCTTGGGAGAGGCCAGCACTCCGACTCCAACTGATGGAACCACTGGCGATGTTTGCCCGCAGGGACGATACTGTGTGGAAGGCCTTGGCTATGATGGTTCGTGTCACTGTTTTTTTTCTCCTTTCTCTTCTTTTGTGTGTGTGTGCGTGCGTGCATGTGTGTGTGAGTATGTGTGTGTGTGTGTGTGTGTGGGGGGGGTTATGTGTTAGTGTGTGTGTGTTTGTGTGTGGGAGTATATTTTGGTGTGTGTGTGTTTGTATGTGTCAGTGTGAGTGTGTGTTTGCGTGTGGGTGTATACTGTAGTGTGTGTGTGTGTGAGTGAGAGAGAAGGGAGTGTGTGTGTGTGTGTGTGTGTGTGTGTGTGTGTGTGTATAGGCACATAATGTGTGCATGTGTGGGTGTGCATGCATGCAGGTGTCATGAAGTGCGCAAAAGCATCGACAGAACATGCACACCCACAGGATGGAAGGCTTTTATTATTGTAGCCTCGCATAAAAGTGGAGAACATTTTCTCTTCATGGTTTTTCAAACAAAAGAGTGAGTGGGTGATGAGAGTGCTGCGGCTGTTCGGACAGTTTCCTGCAGCTGGTTTATTACTCTGAAGGTGCTCATGTGCTCTGTCCGCAGGACAGTGGGTTGAGTACAGGTGGTGTAATTTTGAAGGTAGATTCAGTCCTGCATTGAGCTAACCCTGGTTTGATAGTGGGGGAAACAGGGCTGAATACAGATGCAGCGAAGGCACTTTCGTTCTATGTTGAGTTGATCCCAGTTTGGGGACAGGGGAGGAATAGGGTTGAATGCGGGTACACTGAAGGCAGACTCATTCCTGTACTGTGTCGACCCTGGTTTGTAATGTAAAAGAGTATTTGTGAGGCACTTATAGCTAACATGAGCCCAAAGCATTGGATACGATCCTGGTTTGTAATGTATTGTAAAAGAGTATTTGTAAGGCACTTATACCTAATGTGAGCCCAAAGCTTTGGGTGATGGTAGGAAGTGTGGCTGAAACTGCTGTATGCAAGTACTGCTTGGAGCATATTTATCTATGGTGCAAATGTTTAAGATGGGTGCTGTTTCAGTGGAGGATTATTATTCATTTATTTACTGTGATTGTTTAAACCCAGATGGTAGTTTTGTCTCCCCGAATTTTCATCCCATCCTGACTAGAGGATGTACCTCTGCTGGAGTTTACGTACTTTGTATTTACTTGCATGCCAGCTGAGAGTTTGCGTAGACAACTCAGGTCTTTGTTGTTGCATCCGTGTGACATCTTTGGAGTGCTAATTAGCTCACTTTGTTTCTGGATGCTCCCTAACTAATTCATTTTGCTCAGCAAAATCCCAGTTAGACTTCACAAGCTGAGTTCATCTGACTGTATAAATAAAACAAAGTGAAGGGACAGGTGGTCTTCCGGGCTCACTCTTTCTTGAAGGTGGTACAGTAACGAAAGAAGTGGTGTCCATGGCATATACCTGTATCTAACTCCCCCACTCACCACCTCCCCTCCCTCCCGTCCCCTCTTTCCAGGTGACCTGTGTCCAGTGGGAACCTACAACAACCTGACCGGCCTGAGAGCAGCCAACGAGTGCGCCCCGTGCGACCCCGGCTACTACTGTCCCAACCAGGGCATCATCGTCCCGGACAAACTGTGCAGCGCGGGACACTACTGCGAGCTGGGCTCCACGGAGCCGGCCCCCGTGGGGCAGGTGTACGGCTACAGCTGCCCTGTGGGCCATTACTGCCCCGAGGGCACACCTGCCCCTGTGCCCTGCTCTGCTGGCTTCTACCAACCCGGCACAGGTAGGGTGAAAAACAGGGATGGGTGGAATGTATTATTTATTACCTTAGAATTAGGTGACCCTCTCCCACAGAATCAGTCTTAATTAAGTCACATTTTGGGTATTTTGACATATATGTATAATTTTAAAAACTGCAGCCCTTATTTTGGTATTTGAATGAAGACTGTAGTTTAAAAAAATGTATTAAAGTTGTGGCGATTTCAAGTTTCTAAGCATTGTGGCAGCCATTTTGAGAAAACAGCTGTGAAAGATGTGTCATTTTGCATACTGTCCTTAGCAGTGGGGGTCTAGAGTTAGCCAGACTTCCAGAATTTGTTCATGGTAATAAATTGGACAAAAGTATACAGCATGTAGGGGTACAAATACATTATATTTGGCCAAACATCGATCATTTTACATAACATTAGCCTCCAGGGTAGGAGCATTTAAACCCAATTTTTAATAGTTTAATGCCATTTTTAAAGGAAAATATAACTACTTGATAATTTAAGGTCTAAAGAACATAATTCTTCCCGAAAAAATAAAATTACCCAAATAGACCCCCCCCCCCCCCCCCCCCCCCCCCAGCAGCTGTTTCTGTCCCAAGGACTGATCAACAGCTATGACTACTGTCTGTGTTTCATAAATGTTTTTATGCTCCACACTTCATCAACATGTTTAATGAATGTTTTACTGTAATGTTTATTAAATGTTCTGTGTGAATGACAAACCAGATGGCACAGTTCTTTATGCAAATAATCTAAATTTTACTGTGTTGTATACCTGTTGTGCACCTGTGTGTGTGATTCTGCAGGACATGCTTGGGTCATTACAGTTAAGGTCAGAGGTGTTAGAAATTGTCATCACTGTTCATGAAAATTTGCAGGATGGTTTGGTCTTGTTTCAGTTTTTTTTTAAACAACAACAAAAAAACATTAATTCAGTTCAAGCCCTTTTGAGTACAATGATCTGTTTACTGAAAGTTATCATTGGCGTGTTGCAGGCAAGCAAGCGATAGGATCCTGCCTGGCTTGTGATCCAGGCTACTACTGCCTGGGTGACGGGCTGAATGCCACCACCGCTCAGTGCAGTGCCGGCTACTACTGCACCAGTCAGGCCAGCGTGCCCAACCCCACAGGTGAGCAGTCGAGCCAATGCAGTACGTGCAGCACATAGAAAATGGTGGAGACAGGATAGAGAGGATGTAGGTTTAGATCCTGGTTGTTGGGTTGCTTTTATATAGCGCTATTCTCTGCTCTTGAGCAGACTCACTTTGCTCACATGCAACTCTGAATGAGTGACTGTCTTTTAATAGCACATTTTTGAATATCCACTGAAGCATCAGTAACCTCCATCCTCCACCCCCACCCCACCTCCAACCCCACCCGACTTCCTTTGTCTCAGTGTGATGGGCTGAGTGTCTAGGGCTCTGGATGAAATTACAAGTCCTTTGAGTTACAGGATCATATTAGAGATAAAAATAAATAAATTTTGGCACGATTTATGTAGGATGTCCACCAGTTTGAGGAATTAATGGGCATAGTCTGGGTTGTGCAGTTCTATAGGAGTTGGCTTTTCTTAGGCACAAAGTGACCTGAATTTCCTTTGTCTGTAACACAGTAAAACATTGTTGTTGTTGTTGTTGTTGTTGTAGGTCAACTTCATCTTTCAACAGATGCTGGAATTTGCCTTAGAGACTCATTTTAAAGGCAACACTAGGAAGAAGTCTGAAAGGCAAACTGGAGGGCATATATGGGCTTTCCTGAGCACCTAGAGCTGAACTGAACTGTCAAGCCACTCCTTCTAACCCTCTAACTGATTAAAGTCATTTTTTGTAGTTACAAACACTTCTTTTCCACTTTAAAAAACTAATTTAGTCCAAACTTAATACCTGCCTTCCACATTCAGTGAAATCCACTCCTCACTCAGCCTTTAACAAGTACTTCTTTATTTCATTCAAAGGGAAACGTGAGTGCCACATGTGAATTACAAACAAACAAACAAACAAACAATATCTGTATGTATAAAAGATTCACAGTTTAAGAGTGTGCAGTAGCATTCAGGCAAGGTTAAAACCACAAGTGTTATTTAAATAGAGCATATTATTACTTACGGAAATGCAGCAACCAACAAACAGGTTAGGCTACAATTCCAGCCATTGTGTCTTTACTTTCCAGATGGAACAACCGGGGATGTGTGTCCAGTCGGTCACTACTGTCCAGTAGGATCAACAGCTCCAACGCCCTGCCCACTCGCCACCTACATGAACTCCACTGGGGCTTCAGTCTGCAATGCGTGCCCTGAAGGGTTCTACTGCACGTCGGGGTCCATGGCGGATCCCTGCCCTCAAGGGTTCTACTGCCCACCCGGCACGGCTGGTGTCTTTGAGCCTTGCCCTGAGGGCACGTTTGGGGCAACCGATCGACTGACCAACGAGACGGAGTGCACACAGTGTACAGGAGGCTACCACTGCAACCAGCAGAACTTGACGGCACCGGCTGGGCCTTGCGATCCTGGATACTACTGTGTGTCTGGTACGTAAACGCTGGTTACTCCACTCCTCTTCTTCTTTGCTGGTGAAGACTCCTCTTCTTCTTTCCCGGTGAAGAAGAGGAGGTGGTGATGATGACAAAGTTTTAAGAGGAGGAGGTGATGATGACAAGGTTTTAAGAGGAGGAGGTGATGATGACAAGGTTTTAAGAGGAGGAGGTGATGATGACAAGGTTTTAAGTGGAGGAGGTGATGATGACAAGGTTTTAAGTGGAGGAGGTGATGATGACAAGCTTTTAAGTGGAGGAGGTGATGACAACAAGGTTTTAAGTGTATGAAGCTTGTTTCAGTGACCAAAGATCTTTTCATGCAGGGCGCGGAGAAAAGCATCCCGTAATCCAAAACATTGCTCTTTCTTGGTGATGAGGAGATGTTGACAACAAGCTATTAAGTGTACGAAGCTTTTTACAATAAAGACATTTTCATGCAAGGCATGGAAAAAAGCATTCCATAATCTTAAATGTTGTTCTTTCATGAAGACAAGGAGGAGGAGGAGAAAGAGACAGCTTGTGCTGATGTGGAGAAGGGTCATTGTTATGATTACTGAAGATGTTGGCTGTATCCGTGTAGTGAATGAATGCTTGTTATTGAGATAAACAGAGAAAAGAACACTTAGGAGAACCAAGGAGGGAAAAAGGTTTATCAGTGCTGTTTGAATCTTACTGTCACACCTCACAGATATGGCCATTGTTCCTGATTTGAATGTTTTGTTTGGGAAGTCATGAAAGCTGTGGATAAGTTTCTGAATTATTTCCTTCTGAAATTAAAATGGCGGCAGCCATTAGCCCAGTTTGCGTTCAGTGTAAAGTGTGTATGACCAGCTTCATTTATTAGTTCCGTTTTCGTACAGTATATATCACCTGATTAGCCCAGTCTGCATACAGTGTAAAGTGTTCTCAATGTTGTCAATATTGATACAATGTTCTCAGCTTCAGTTTGACTTGTTATTCATGCTGTTTGTTCGGTGGTGGCTGTTTGTTCAGTGGTGGCATGTCATGATTTCCAGGTGTGAACATGGCGACCCCCAACACTGGCGTTGTGTTCACTGGCACTGGCGGCCTGTGTCCAGCTGGCGCCGAGTGTCCACAGGGTTCCACCTACCCGGCCCAGTGTGCACCTGGCACTTACGCCCCCTCTAGTGGTCTTGCAGCCTGCATGGCCTGCCCCGAAGGTGTGTGGTTTGTCTCTCTGTCTGTCAGTTAAATTTTTCTGTCTGTGTCTGTCAATTTGTCTGTCTCTGTCTATTTGTTCACCCCCATGTGTGTGTGTGTGTGTGTGTGTGTGTGTGTGTGTGTGTGTGTGTGGTGTGTGTGTGTGTGTGTGTGTGTGCGTGTGTGTGCGTGCATGTGTGCGTGCATGTGTGTGCCTGCCTGCCAGTCCATCTGCCTGCCTCCCACTGTCTACCTGTTTGCCTGCCTGTATGTTTGTCTGTCTGTCTCTCTGATGTCTGCATGCCCATCTGTCTATCAGGCTACATACCCCCCCTCTGCTGGTTTTCCCAGTCTGTTTATCTCGTCTGCCCGAAAAGTGTTTTTGGGGAGAGGGGCCTGTTTGTGGATCTGTTTGTCTGTCTCCTTCTCTCTGTCTGGCCATCCCTCTTTCTTTATTGCTTTCTGTCCACTTCTCTGTCTCCCTGTCTCTCCTTTCAGTCCATGTCTGCCGGTTTGTTTGTCAGTCCACCCAACTGTCTGCCCATGCTGCTCTGAAGTATGCTGTCAGTCTGTGCCAGCCTGTCAGTATGTCTGTCTGTTTGCCTGACTGTGTGGATCATGTCTGTTTGTCCCTTTTCATACCAGCCTTTCTACCTGAGTGCTTGATGGTATATGTTTCATGAGACATGAAGATGAGCTCATTGTTGATTACCTCCAGTGATTAATTTCATTACTGTTACAGAGTACAGAATACTTTATTTATCCCATCACAGGAAATCACAGAATGATTAATTTCATTATTATTACAGAATAGAGAATGTTTTATATATCCCATCACAGGAAATCACGGAATGATTAATTTCATTATTATTACAGAATACAGAATGCTTTATTTATCCCATCACAGGAAATCACGGAATGATTAATTTCATTATTATTACAGAATACAGAATGCTTTATTTATCCCATCACAGGAAATCACGGAATGATTAATTTCATTGTTATTACAGAATACAGAATACTTTATTATCCCATCACAGGAAATCCCAGAAATGATCAGTGTTGTGTTTGGCCTCCCTCAGGTTTCTACTGCATCAACAGCACGGTAACTCCTGTCGTCTGCCCCATCGGCCACTACTGCCCTGAGGGAACAACCTTTGACCAAGAGTATCCATGCCCTCCGGGAACCTTCAACAACATCACTGGTCAGTTGGCCAACGCCTATTTGTTTGACCATGCTCTCCGTGATTATTGGAGTGTTTCTTTCGTAAGGGTGGGCTGATGTAGGTTCTGTCAGTTAGCGAGTTTGTGCAGATCAGAGAATAGCGCTGTATAAAAGTGATGGGGTTATATGATTAGTATTGTTAGTTACTTGATCTAGAATTCATTCCGGTTTGAGACCTGGTTCACAGCTTTGTTTATAGGTTGCTGTTCATTAGCATCTTTTCCTCTTGCGTGCATTCTCTCTTTTAGCTAGTTTCTTTAACAGAGAGAGGAAAGACAGTTGACAGGCTAAAGAGAGAGAGGAAGGATAGTTGACAAGGTAAAAAGAGAGGAAGGATGGTAGATAGGCTAAAGAGAGAGAGGAAGGACAGTTGACAGGCTAAAGAGAGAGAGGAAGGATAGTTGACAAGGTAAAAAGAGAGGAAGGATGGTTGATAGGCTAAAGAGAGAGAGGAAGGAAGTTGACAAGGGGGGCTAAAAGAGAGAAGAGGAAGGCAAAGAGAGAAGAAATAGTTGACAAGGTAAAAAGAGAGGAAGGATGGTTGATAGGCTAAAGAGAGAGAGGAAGGATAGTTGACAGGCTAAAGAGAGAGAGGAATAGTTGACAAGGTAAAAAGAGAGGAAGGATGGTTGATAGGCTAAAGAGAGAGAGGAAGGATAGTTGACAGGCTAGAGAGAGAGAGGAAGGATAGTTGACAAGGTAAAAAGAGGAAGGATGGTTGATAGGCTAAAGAGAGAGAGGAAGGATAGTTGACAAGGTAAAAAGAGGAAGGATGGTTGATAGGCTAAAGAGAGAGAGGAAGGATAGTTGACAGGCTAGAGAGAGAGAGGAAGGATAGTTGACAAGGTAAAAAGAGAGGAAGGACGGTTGATAGACTAAAGAGAGAGAGGAAGGATAGCTGACAGGCTAGAGAGAGAGAGGTAGGATAGTTGACAAGGTAAAAAGAGAGGAAGGACGGTTGACAGGCTAAAGAGAGAGGAATGATAGCTGACAGGCTAGAGAGAGAGAGAGAGAAAGGATAGTTGACAAGGTAAAAAGAGAGGAAGGACGGTTGACAGGCTTATGAGAGAAAGGAAGGATAGTTGACAGGCTTAAGAGAGAGAGGAAGGATAGTTGACAGGCAAATGGCTTGGGTTCATGCTTTTTGTTTAGTTTTTTGTCATGATTTATTTTGATTTATGACCCAGGTCTTGCTTTGTATAGGTGTTGCCAACATGACAGACTACTCACCAGGTTATTACTGTGCTGACTATAATTCCGGTCTTTTCCTATGATCAGGTGCTATCAACGAAACTGACTGCACAGACTGCACGCCAGGCTATTACTGTGCTGGTTTCGGCAATGTGGAACCGACTGGTCTCTGTGAGGCCAACTTCTTCTGTGCCGGCAAAGCCAGCACCGGCCGGCCCTATGACCCTGGCAACCTGGTCACTGCTAATGGAACCGTCACGTGAGTGTGTGCGCTCAGTTCACTCTTCAGGCTGTCTGCATCTTTTTGTACAGCACATTGTGCCTTAGATTTGGCTTGGGATCGTGGACCCTAAAAATGCCCATTATTATTAGTATCTTCAGCGAAACAGTTGCATGCTTTTCTAACTGCCTTTCTAATCTCTCCTTCCCAGTCCATTCAGCTTTATTTTTTTTCCAGATCCTCTTTGCACATAAAATGATTTGTATGACTGCAGAAGGTGAGACTTGTCATATTGATGAATTCTTTTTTGATATGACCCTAACAGTTGAAGAGGTGTAGAATATCAGTTTACCTGCCTACCATCAGTGGAGCATGCTGTTGGAGACCATTCACAGATTTTTGTTTCTTCTCTTGTTGTTTTTTGGTCTGAATTACTTGCATCTATACCTCTTTAAAAGAAAAAAGAAGAAAAAAAGGCTTGTTTGTTGAGGAGAATGTATTTCAGGTGTCATCAACTAAAGACTGATTTTATTTTGCATGTCTATCCATTAAATTGGTTTGAAAAAGTCTTAGTATTTTATTCTGCATGTTTCCCCATTATGATTTTTTTTTTAAATTGGTTTCAAAAATGTCTTAGTAAAAGCAGTTAAGGTATTGTGTATATGTTTCTTCCCCCACTGACCTCTCGTCCAGAATGAAGAAGACCTGACGGACACATCAATCTGCCTGTTTTCAGGGACCTGTACTCCAACGACACGTGCACACCCCTGTGGGACTGTGTCTGTCCCGACTTCCTGATGACCAGCGGTGGCCTCTGCCCCATCGGATACTACTGTCCAGAGGGCTCGGCCAAACCCACAGCCTGCAACAGTGGACAGTACTGTGCCACCCCTGGCCTCTCCGCACCCACAGGTACGTTAGTTGGGGCTCGCCTGTCTTTGTTTGCACTCAGCCAGAAGCTTTGTGTGTTGGGTGTCTGCATGCCCCCCTGTATGTCTGAGTGTTAGGGCTAGGGACAGTATTGCACTACCTCTGGCTCTCTGTTACGTTGGTAAATTTCCCATGCCTTGTCTTTATTTGCATTAATGAGGGCTCAAATATTGCCATGCACTTAACATGCACTAATATCTACATGCATACCCTGCACATGCACTACAACACTCACACACACTACACAACACCATGCATGCTTGCCCACATACCCTACCGCACACACACGCACACACACACTTACACGCCTCTCTCTCAGCTCTCCCTCCCTCTTCTCTCTCTCTCTCTCTCTCTCCTCTCTCCTCTCTCTCTCCTCTCTCTCTCTCTCTCTCTCTCTCTCTCACTCCACTCTCTCTCTGACTCTCTCTCTCCTCATCCACTCTCTGAGCTCTCTCTCCGAGCTCTCTCTCTCTCACCCACTCTACTCTCTCTCTCTCACTCTCTCTCTCTCCACTCTCTCTCTACTCTCTCTCTCTCTCTCTCTCTCTCTCCTCTCTCTCTCTCTCTCTCTCTCTCTCTCTCTCTCTCTCTCTCTCTCTCTCTCTCTCTCCTCTCTCTCTATCTCTCTCTCTCTCTCTCTCTCACCCCTCTCCTCTCTCTCTCACCCTCTCTCTCACCCACTTCTCTCTCTCTCTCTCCTCTCCACCCACTCTCACTTCTCTCTCTCTCTCTCCCCACTCTCTCTCTCAGCTCTCTCTCTCTTCCTCTCTCTCTCTCTCTCTCTCTCTCTCTTTCTCTCTCTCTCTCTCTAAATAAACCCTTTTGGGTTTCAGGCAACTGCACAGCAGGCTACTACTGCAACGACACCAGCAGCGTTCCTAACCAGTATGACTGTCCGGCTGGCCACTACTGTGTAGAGGGCACTGCTGTGCCTGTGGAATGTCCGCCTGGAACGTTTGCTGCCAGTCCCAATAACGTCGCTGATGTTGACTGTCAGAACTGCACAGCTGGCTACTACTGTCAGGGTAAAGACCCAGTCTGCCCTGGCGGGTGTCTGTCTGTTGGCCTTTGTGTGTGTGTGTGTGTGCAGGGGTAGGGGAGAAGGGTGTATATGGGGTGTTTGTGTGTGTTGGGGGGGGGGGGGGGAGGGAGGGGTCAGGTTTTGTTGGTCTGGGGAAAGGGTTGTGCATGTGGGTGTCAGTGTGTGGGTTTCTGTTGGTGTGTATGGGTGCGCGTAGAGGGGTTGGAGGTATATTGGGTATTGCTCTTGAGAGGGAGTTGTGTGTGTGTGTGGATCGAATTGTGTGTGTGTGTGTGTGTGTGTGTGTGTGTGTGTGTGTGTGTGTGTGTGTGTGTGTGTGTGTGTGTGCATGTGTGTGTGTGTATGAGTATGGATAATGTGTACCAGTGTAAGGAGAAGAGAAACAAGCAAACAAACAAACAATCTGTAGCTGGTGCAGCTGGATTATTCAACCCAGTCAATAACTTCCCAACATAGCCCCCTTCCACTGCTTCAACTCTATGCAAATGTAATCCTTTGTAAGTTCACTATTTTATACCTTGTCTGTCTATCCCCCCCTCGTCCTGATATAACCATACTAGTTGACTGGGTGTAAAACACCAAGTTACTTACTTACGCCTCTCCTCCCAGGCTATGGAAACACAGGCACGACAGCTGAGTGCAGTGCAGGCTACTACTGTCCTGGCGGTCAGTACACCCCTACGCCCTCCGAGTACCCCTGCTGGGCTGGCCACTTCTGCACCGTGGGCAGCACCATTCCTGAACGCTGCCCCAACGGCACCTTCCAGCTCAACACAAATGCGTACGACTGCGACGTGTGCCCTCCTGGCTATTACTGTGACCCCCACGCAGGTCAGTGCTGTTGTCTTCTCAGGTCTCGCTTTGTTTTGATGGGGAGGGAGGGGAGTAGGGATGGTGCAGTGTGGGATGGCGGATGTATTTGTCTTCAAAACTGTCAAGTGTTTTGTTTGGGTATGATGAAGGATACGAAGAACGAACAGCAAATCTGATGAATTAGCTATTGGGCTGTGTGGCTACGCTGTTGTTGCTTGGTTGTTTGCGGTGGAGGTGGGGGTGAGAGGGAGACATTGCTGATATTTGTCAGTTTTTGCCCAACACTTGGTGTAAAGATTGTTAGATGATAATTGTCAGTGTTTGCCCAACACTCAGTGTAAAGATTGTTCAATGATAATTGTCAGTTTTTGCCCAACACTTGGTGTAAAGATTGTTAGATGATAATTGTCAGTTTTGCCCAACACTTGGTGTAAAGATTGTTAGGTGATAATTGTCAGTTTTTGCCCAACACTCAGTGTAAAGATTGTTAGATGATAGTTGTCAGTTTTTGCCCAACGCTCAGTGTAATGTTTGGTAGCTGGGCTGTACCAATACACTGTTGTTTCTTGTTGGGGGGGGGGGGGGGGGAGGCAGGAAACAGTGTCAGTATTTGCCGGGTTTTTTCATAGCACTCTTCATAAAGTTTGTTAGCTTAAAAAAATAATTATATATGGAATCTGTGATCATTATACATGTATGACCATTTTTGAATATCATTCAACCTTTTCTTAAAACCAGAATGAGATCTTGATAACTTGATGTCATTGATGTCTTTTCTGTTGCTTTTGTTTTTTGTTTTTGTTGGTTTCATGGTTAATCATGACTTGATGCCGTTTTCTCCACAGGCAACATCACCATAATCAATGGTACAGTCGCACAGTTGTTGTGCTGTGCTTGTAGTGTTTTACCCTGCATGTTGTGTGGTAGAGACTGCATGGCTGGACATATTGTGTAGCGTAGTTTGTTTATAGTGTTCCCCCCTCCCCCCCCCCCCCTCCCCCATTGAGCCATACTTTTCTTCTGAGAGAAACAGCAATGCTGTAAAGTGAAGAAATAACAACTCCTCGGCCTCCCCCCCACCACCCCAAAAAATGTCAACAACCACAACAACAATCTGACAACAATCTTAAAACAGTATATTGTGGTTTGCTTTCTTTTTTTTATTTTTTTATGTTGCTTCCCCCCCCCCCCTTCTCCTTTGTTTCTCCTTTGTGTGCTTTCCGTTTATGAAAAAAAGCAAGAAAAAAAAGCAATAGCAACTTGATGACTCAAACTTCACCCCCCCCCCCCGCCCCCCTGCTCCTCCTGTCTCCTTTCCATAAAGTATGGCTCACATATACATGCTGTTTGGTGTGATATTTCCCATACATGAACGGCTAGGTTTGATAATGATATGCATAGCTTTAATATGTTTTGTGTGTGGTAGATTTGATAATGATATGCATAGCTTTAATAGGTTTTGTGTGGGGGTGTTTTAAACATCCAGACAAATTTTGCAAAAAATCCAGCAGTTGCTTTTGAGCTCATGGTGCACGGCACAGCCAGAGGTTTTAATATGCATTAGTGTTCAGTGTTGGTAGTGGTTGATTTTTCCCCTTTCTAATTCTAACCTATTTGTGCTTCCCTTGATTGTTGTTTCTTTGTATATTATATAGATCTGTGTATGTCTTTTCTTTCATTGACTTCATATTTTATTGTTCATTTTTTTAATTTCTGTCATGCTTTTCACTTTTTCTGCTGCCCCTCCCCCTTCCCCCCTTCTTCTTTCTTTTTATTAGTTTCATATCTCTAAATAATTGTACATGTCTTTAAACATAGACATACACTTTCTCTATGATATTATATATATATATGATACAGATATCAAACCCAAATCTCGTATATATGTATATTAACATACACTGTCATAAGCCCTTATCCTATATATTTATGTACACATAAATGACCTTATAGGCCCATATTCTAAATATTTATACACGTATAAAAGCAACATACAGTCATAAATATACTGTTATGCATAACAGCATAATGCTTTTGTCCAGAAAAAAAAAAAGTTTCTCCCAAATACTCTCACCCAATGCATAAAGACCTAATAAGACCCATATTCTAAATACCTAGATACACGTGTAAAAGCAACATACAGTCACAAATATACCGTTATGTATCATGGCTTAATGCATTTGTCCAAAAGAGGTTTCTCCCAAATACTCTCACCCAACACATATTTGTTGTGTCTATGACATGATCGTCAAATGGCTGATGAGAACGAGTTCTGGCTGGTCAAAGGTATAATGGTGAACACATTGTGTGTCTTTGTGTCAAAGCCTGTGAAGTGGTCTGTCAATTGGCTAGAATCCTCTTGGCTTTCTGCCATTCTTGAGTCGCTTTCGAGCACCCTCAGTCATCAAAATATTACCTTTATAATGACAGATAATTTTCTCATAAATTTGCTAAAACAGAAGAAAATGCTGATCCAGTCTACAATATGACTGATTGTGAAAGAACACGTTTGTGACATTTTGAATACAAATTATCCTTTGTCCCTTGGTTGTTGCATGGCTGGTGCCATCACACCTAAAGCATAACATTATGGCTGGAATGCGTCGGCAAGGATGCCCCACCCGTGCAGTAGAAACTGGCCCAGCATTCCCTGGTGGCCATGTCCGGCCCATATTTGATGCCAATAACAAATGCATTCTGGTGTATACTCCCCCCCCCCCAACCCAGTATCAGTTTATGTATTATAAAACCCTGCTAGACTGCGGTTCATTTGGCCTAGCGTATGCATAAGTATAGGCATATATAGTCACCCTCAGTTTTCTCAAGCTGACATGGTCTGGATGTAAATTCAGTATAAAAAAATAAAATATAAAAATCTTTAAAACTAGAACCAAGTGCATGGATTCTGCGTATATCCAACAACAAATAATCCCCCCCACCACCATTTTTTTATATATATATTTTTTTAAGCCAGAATAGACTGAATTAAGTGTGTTCTCATTTTTTCTTCTTCTTCACATGCCTTTCGTACTAGTTCCCTTGATTTTGATTTGTTTAGTGTCCCATAAAATATTTTGAAAAAGCACACCTTCAAGACCACATTCATCTTTTTGCTTATTGATATATTTTTTTATATTTTCCTTTTGTTTATTCCTCAGTTCATTTGTTTTGTTTGTTTAATTTTTTTTTTAAATCATTTGTACTGTTGCTGTATAAGCTTGTAGATGTTTATATAGTTGTTGTTTTTTCCCCATCTTCATAATTTGTTTGAAGCATTTTTTCCCCTTCATAATTTGTTTGAAGCACTTTTTCCCCTTCATAATTTGTTTGAAGCACTTTTCCCCCTTCATAATTTGTTTGAAGCACTTGTGTGGTTTTGCACCTTGTTTTGGGGTTGTCATTTGGGAGCACTGTGAATGCAAGTCTGTTGCCTAAACAATCATCGTTATATGCTTATGGTACTGGGTTTTGTCAAACAAAAATATCTGCAGTAGTTTTGCACGTGGTTTATTTTTTTCTGAAAGTGTTGCATGACTGTTTATGGCACAGACAATGATTGCAGCTGTAGATGCGCACGTTATATGTACCCCATGTACTGACAGATATCTATTTTACATATTGTATTTGCACAATGGCATGGTGTAGTGACAATGGTGAGTTGCATTTTGATAGGTGCATGCATGCAAATAAAATGTTTGTGATTGTTTTCTTCTTTTCTGCACAAATGTATCTATATACCATGCACGCATGAACAGAACACTGTTTTGATGGCTGTAGGTTTAGATTGGTGCTTTGTGATTGGTTGTTTTTGATAGTTTCAATTCTCACTAACTTGAAGGACATGCCTCCATTTTAGTGCAGAGATGACTAACTCAGTAGAATGTATAACTTAGTTGGAAAAGGAAGACAGAAGCTGCATGCTAACCCTGTGGAAGGTTACCTACAGTAATAGAGAAGGTTGAGCTACTAAACAAACTGCTAGAATGCTTGCACAGGTAGCTATAGCTATGCACAAAAATAAAACCCACCTTAACACACACGCACGCACGCACACACACACACACACACACACACACACACACACACACACACACACACACACACACACACCAGCTCTGAAGCACATAACGCACACACACATTGTTTTGTATACAACAGTAACCCCATCACCACATTCCATGCTTCTACACGATGGGGGTATTCGCAGGTGGCCCAGTGGTGAACCCCACACCCTGCCCCACAGGGTTCTACTGCCCCAGCGGCACGTCAGCGGCTCAGTCCTTCCCCTGCCTGGCCGGCACCTTTGGCCCTGACCAGTACTACGTGGCCGTGGAGAACTGCACCGACTGCCCCGCTGGCAGCTACTGTGAGAGGGACGGGCTGGACACCACTACCGGGGAATGCTGGGCCGGTTTCTACTGCACAGGCGGGGCGTTCTCGCCAACACCTTTCAGCCATAACGTGAGTGCAGATCAAGGCTGTTTGTGTGTGTGTGTGTTTGTTTCATGCTTTTCTTGTGATGGCACCAGCCATGCAACAACCAGACAAATAGCTGGACACCCCCACCGGGGAATGCTGGTGCATTTTCAGCCATAACGCGAGTGCAGATTGAGGCTGTTTGTGTGTGTGTTTGTTTCATGCTTTTCTTGTGATGGCACCAGCCATGCAACAACCAGACAAATAGCTGGACACCCCTACCGGGGAATGCTGGGGCATTTTCAGCCATAACCTGAGTGCAGATCGAGGCTGTTTGTGCATGTGTTTCATGCTTTAATTGTGATGGCACCAGCCATGCAACCACCTACAGCGCTTTAGGTACACCAGTGGTGGATATTAAAAAACATGCAATAAAAGGGTACAGTCACTCATTCAGAATCACATGCAAGATGAGCGCAGTGAGTCTGCTCAAGAGCAGAGAATAGTGCTGTATAAAAGTGATCCATAAGAATAATGAGTTTCGTGGTGGTCTGTGAACTGTTTTGTGCTAGTGCTGTTGAGTAGCCTGTTGAACTGCACCACCCAAGGTCAGATCAGCTGGTACTAATTGTGTCGACCTCTCTTCATTCAGCCAGAATGTGAGAGGCTGTTAGTATGTTTAGCTTGCTGGACTAGCCCGTGAAAAGTTTAGTATGCCACTTTCTGTTTGTATGATTTAACCAACCCACAAGGGAGTTAATTATCACTCAAAATACACAGCACAATTACAACAACAAAGATGTGAGTTGCCTACAGTAACTCTCACCTGTCATGCATGTCAATACAAGGTACATAAACTTCACCAGAGGTACATCCTCAATCCTTTTGTATGATTTAAGCCTGTTAATTGGTGTGTCAAATACTTCACAACGATATATCTGTACACCTTCAAAGAAAATGTTGGTGAAAAATGCAAGATCAGATGAAACAAAACAACAACAAAACAAACAAAAACAGTTTTTGAAGCTGGGTTCTGATACCATCTCTGCTTTCTGGTGGTCAGGTGAACTACACCGACAACACAACCTTCACGGGCAATGACCAGTGTCCAGTGGGCTACTACTGCACCAACGGCACAGCCTACCCCATCCCCTGCCCCATCGGCACCTTCTCCACCCAGATGCAGGTGACCGGTCCTGACGGCTGCGAGCCGTGCCCGAGGGGGCGCTACTGCAACGTGCAGGCCTTCACCAAGGTCACGCAGGCTCCTCTTTGTGACGCAGGGTAAGTGGGTATTTTTTTACATTTATTCATGTGGTTTTTGGTTTGGGTTTTAACGTCCCCTGA
This sequence comes from Alviniconcha marisindica, assembly GCA_018857735.1. Lineage (NCBI taxonomy): Eukaryota > Metazoa > Mollusca > Gastropoda > Provannidae > Alviniconcha > Alviniconcha marisindica. The sequence continues at coordinate 207,881 of JABMCL010003248.1, forward strand.
TGGGATGCTGGGGATGTCTGATAGCCCCTTCCTCTCTGTCTTGAATCTCAGGGCTGTCATTTGATTCCCCTTTCCTATCTCCTCTCTTGTTTTTCTGCCTGGTCCTCTTGCTAATTTTTTTATTCTGTCTTGTCATTTTTCTGCTAATGGTTAGCAAAGTTTAGAATCTCTACTTGTAGATGAATGCACCCTTGAGACCAAACTGACGTCAAAGTTCCTAGTTTTCCACATGTACTGCTGACACCAAGGAGGCAGTCAGCAAATTGAACAAGTCGTGAAACTCCCTCCCCTCTTTCTTTCCAGCTATGTCTGCACAGGGGGCAGCACCACCGCCACACCCACCAACACCAGCGAAGGTTTCCTCTGTCCGCCAGGTCACTTCTGTGTGGAGGGGGCGGAGTTTGAGGAAGGCTGTCCAATCGGAACGTACCAGCCCAATTACGGACAGTCCAACTGCACAGTGTGCCCGGCTGGTTTCATGTGCCTTGACGTCAACATGACGTCTCCCGACCCGTGCATGGAGGGTCAGTTGCCTTTCTGTTTCTGAATGGATGTACTGTTGCCAAGGTTTAACCCTTTGGTTTTTTGCTTTGTTTTCATTTTCACCCACTTTTACCTCTAAAAATGTAAAAATTGAAGATATACCAGTTTTAACTTGACAATATTTTTGCCATTTATTGTGTTCTGATGATGAAGTGTGTTTCACCCTGATGTCCTGGTTGACTGGACATAAAAAAGATGAATTACTGACTTACTCCCTGCTCAGAGGACATTGTATGATGTCACTGACAGAGCTTTTCCCATTTGCTTGTGTGACATCATAATTATGACATCATGCTTGAGTACCAATATTTTGGGTATCCGCACATGGAACAGATGTCTTAAACTTTGTGTTTCTGGCTTGCTGAGACTGGCTTTGAAACCATTCTTTGGAGGAACCAGAACTGGCAGTACAAAGCCCCCCAGCAGGGAAAGGGTTAATAGCTTGCTGGACTAGGTTAATGGTCTAATGGGTGGATGGTTTCAGTAGGTGGATGCCTTGCTGGAGTAGGTTAATGGTCTAGTTCAGGGAATAGCTAACTAAAGTAGGTGTATGGGTGGACAGTAATTTCAGTAGGTGGATGCCTTGCTGGAGTAGATTAATGGTCTAGTTCAGGGAATAGCTAACTAAAGTAGGTGCATGGGTAGACTAATTTCAGTAGGTGGATGCCTTGCGGGAGTACATTAATGGTCTAGTTCAGGGAATAGCTAACTAAAGTAGGTGCATGGGTGGACAGTAATTTCAGTAGGTGGATGCCTTGCTGGAGTAAGTTAATGGTCTAGTTCAGGGAATAGCTGACTAAAGTAGGTGAGTAGGTGGATGGTTTCAGTAGGTGGATGTCTTGCTGGAGTAAGTTAATGATCCAGTTCAAGGATTAGTTGACTAAAGTGGGTGGGTGAGTGGATGGTTTCAGTAGGTGGATGCCTTGCCTGAGTAGGTTAATGTGTCAGCTATCAGGGGATAGCTGACTAAAGTAGGTGGGTGGGTGGATGGCAATTTCAGTGGGTGCATACCTTGCTGGAGTAGGTTAATGGTCTAGTTCAGGAAATAGCTGACTACAGTAGGTGGGTGGGTAGGTGGATGGTAATTTCAGTAGGGGAATGGATGCACAGGTAAGCAAATGCATGGATTGATTTGTTTCCCTGGTAAAAAAAAGAAGAAAAAAAGTAATAAGTTCCACCATGCTGTTTTGCTTCAAGCTCACTGAAAAAAGAGGCATTTCGGCAGTAGCTATGGTCATCTTGAGAGCGTCAGTCATTTTGAAAATACATCCAAGTGTAATGACAGCAACAATGCCATCTCTGTTTCAGGCTACTACTGCCCCTATAACCAGTCCCCCCAGGCATGCCCAGCAGGAACCTACAACAACAAGACGGGCATGGATGCTGCTGCTCAGTGCACTGATTGTCCACCCGGCTACTACTGCCAGGGTGTTGGAAACGTCAACCCTACAGGTCAGCATAGTTATTATGCCCCATGTAACAAGGTTATTCATAGTTTGAGGTTATTACTGCCCTGCATAGTTATTATGCCCCCTGTAACAAAGTTATTCATAGTTTATTTGAGGTTATTACTGCCACATCAACCAGTCCCTACAAGTCAGCGTAGTTGTTATGCCCCCTGTAACAAAGTAATTCATAGTTTGTTTGAGGTCACATCAACCCTACAGGTCAGCATTGTTATTATGCCCTGTTTGAGGTCACATCAACCCGACAGGTCAGCATTGTTATTATGCCGCCCTGTAACAAAGTTATTCATAGTTTGTTTTAGGCTGCTACTGCCTGGCTGTCAGAAATGTCAACACTTGAGGTCAGCATAGTTATTATACCCCCTGTAACAGTCACGCATTGTTTGTTTGAGGTTACTGCCAGGGTGTTGGAAACGTCGACCCTTCAGATCAGCATTGTTGTAACCCCCAGTAATGAAATTATTCATGGTTTGTTTGAAGTTGCTGCTGTCAGTGTGTTGGAGACGTCAATTCACCCTCCAGGTGACCGTAGCCTCAAACCAGTGGTGATGACAAGGATGTGATTCTGTGTTGCAGGGGAGTGTGATGGAGGTTACTTCTGCCAGGGAGGAGCTATGACCACAATCCCCATTGCGACGGTGTCGTACCCTGACAACGGGCCTTGTATTGCCGGCTACTACTGCCCTCAAGGCACCTCTGCCATGATCCCGTGTCCTGCCGGAACCATCAGGAATAACACAGGTCTGCATACTGGATGGGGGGAGGGAGGGGTAGAAAGACAGACAGAGAGAGAGAGAGAGAGTGTGTGTGTGTGTGTGTGTGTGTGTGTGCACATGGGCACAAGTGTGTGTGTGTGTGTGTGAGTGTGTGTGTGTGTGCACATGTGGGTAAGGGTGGGTGTCAGTGTGTGTGTGTGTGTGCACAGGCATATGTGTGTGTGTGGGTGGGTGTGTCAGTGTGTGTGTGTGTGTGTGTGTGTGTGCATGCATGTGGGCATGTGTGTGTGTGCTTGTGTGTGTGTGTGCATGTGTGCGTGCATGTGTGTGCATGCATGCATGCATGCATGCGGGTACAGGTGTGTGTATGTGTGCATATCTGTGTGTGTTGGTGTGTGCTTGCATATTTGTATACTGGCGCATCTCTCAGTGAGAATAAACACTGCAACGGAACCCATCAGTTCACAACCTGTGCAGTAGCAAGTATGTGTGAAGAATGTGTTGAACATGCAAAGAGACACCATAGGCTTACCTGTACACCGGCTGTATCCAGGTGGATCCTCTCTGGCTGACTGCCTGCCCTGCCCTGGCGGCTACTACTGCCAGCATGACGGCCAGACGCAGATCACCGGAGAGTGCTCTGCTGGCTACTACTGTCCATCCAACGCCACCATCACCTCACCCACGCCCTCTGGCTATGAGTGTCCCATCGGCTTTTACTGTTTGAACGGTGAGGCATGATTGGTTACACTAGATAAATAATGGGGTGGTGAAATGGGAGTTGAAGAGGGTTAAGGGGGTGGTGGATTTATGCACCCACAATCCCGAATCACTTCAAAAACTGTCATACGCACATTTTGCACACATGCACACACACCTGCACACACACGTGAACATGCATGCACACACACATGCACACACACACACACACACACACCACACCATACACACACACACACCACCATACATCATACACCACACACACATACCACACATACACATACACCACACACACACACACACAAACATACATGCACGCACACAGACACACACACACACACACACACACACGCTCTGATTGACTGGGATTTCGACACAGCTGGGCCTGTTGCACTTCAGCATCGACAGAGAAGTGATGGGTCTTCAATTGTGATTTGAAACTCAGACAAGGTTCACAGATCATTTCATGTGTGTGTGATGTGTGTGTGTATGTGCATGCTTACATGTCTCTGTGCGTGTGTGTTGTTTAGGTTCGTCGGCCCCCACACCTTGCCCTGCCGGCCAGTTCCAGAGCAACACGGGTCAGTCATTCTGCGATGCCTGCCCTGCTGGGTACTACTGTCAGAGCTCCGTCAACCCCACTCTGGAGGACTGCCCTGCCTACAACTACTGTCCTCTGGGTTAGTACCTCTCTCTGCTGCCATGCTTTGGGATTTGAGGCTAACAGGTGGTGTGTGTGTGTGTGTGTGTGTGTGTGTGTGTGTGAGAGAGAGAGTGTGTTTGTGAGTGTTTGTGTGTATGTGTGCTTGTGTGTGTGTGTGTATGCATGCATGTATGCATGTGGGTCTGTGTGTGTGTGTGTGTGTGTGTGTTAGATATGGTCATGAGCTGATTTTGATGAAAGGTAACTTTAGTGAAATACGTGGAGGATTTTTTTAATTTATTTTTTTCATTGGAGTTTATGTGTTTTAACTTTTATTTTTATTTTTAGATATTGTATTGCAATACCACATAAACTAATGCTTTCATTTACTCAGGAACACAGACATCACATCCTAGACAAATTCACAGAATAAGAGACAGTGATAGACAGCGTACAATCTTCAGTATAACCTACGTTGTTGTGTTGTGTGTGACCGGCATGGCCTACCTGCTTCCTGATTTCCCACAGCACCTTTCACTACTTACAACAACTCAGCCAATATGTAGTTTGTGTTGATGTCTTATTGCATGTGTATATATGTGTAACAGGCACAGCCTACCCGACCCCTTGCTCCAACGGCACCTTCACCTACGACAACACCACCAACCTGCAGGCCCAGAGTGACTGCCTGCCCTGCCTGCCGGGACAATACTGCAGGTAAAATACTGCCCAGGTGCTAGCATGGCCAAGTGGTAAAGACTTGACTCAGATCTGAGAGGTCGTGGGTTTGAACCCCTGTTTCAGCAGTAATCTGTTCCCCTCCCTTTGGTCTCTGGGTTATGGGCTCAGTGTCCGGTCATTCAGACATGGTGAAACAACAGAGGTCCAGTGTGGTAACGGGTGTGTGTGTGCGCATGTGTGTGTGTTTGTGTGTGTGGTGTGTGTGCATGTGTGTGTGTGCGTGTGTGTGTGTGTGTGTTAAGGAACCCACGGTGGTAGAAAAGCATCTAGACAAAATTCCATACCAATTCCAGCCATGTTAAAGGGGGTCCCAAGCAAAGACATGAGCTGGCGTGAAAGCATAAAAAATTACTGTATTTCTGCAGGTGTAATGTGGTACTCATTGCCTGTTCTGTCATTTTGAAGTATTTGTATTTCTGCAGGGCACAGCTATGTTGTTGATTTGCCTATTACCAATGAAGCATGGGCATAGGTTGGCCTGTGACATAATGTACATGGTTACCACTCATGCCTGACCGTCTCATGGCATCAGAGATGTTGTTAAAATGGCAGAGCTTATGGCCATATTTTCCTGACTTTTAAACATTGATTTTTAACAATCTACTTAAATTGACAGGGGAAAACTGCTGTGTGTTTTTCCATTCCTATTGATATGAACCATGATCTGGATTGCTTGGTGTTCCCTTTAAAGATTAATCAGGTCATGCTGTCATGGCCAGTTTTCCTTGATGTCTAAACCACAAGAAACTGTATCCATAGACCATAAATTGTGAAAGCAAAGGTGAATCAAAGTGGATTCAAAACTTTGTTTTATCTGCCTACCAACTGAACGCTTTATTACCATGATGTCAAACTGGCTCTCTGCGGCACTGTGAGCCTTCATTTTGTGTTGGAAGTACCCCCTTCATTGCATTGGAATTACCATCCTTCCAAAGTCCAGTAGTCAGTGCTTATTCTCTTACCAGGTTCCAGCTATCTGGAACCAACTCCCTGTTTCTGTTAGTCATAGATTCTACTTCTGTCGGTTCTTTTAAATCTTCTTTGAAAACCCTTTTCTTTTCAAAAACCTTTTCTTCATTCCCATTGCCCTGATATATGACTGCGTGTGTGTATGCATTGAATCTTTTAAATATAGTTATAAGCTCTTAGGGCCTCTGTGGGTTAGACGCTCTAAGTACCCATTATTATTATTAAGTATGACGTAGATGTGGTGACTGTGTTTTGGATGGTCACGCAGTGTTTGTTTCATTCCGTCACAGACTTGGTCAGCTGTCGGGTAACTGCTCAGCTGGCTACTACTGCAAGTCGGGATCACGAGAAGACATGCCCAACGCCACCTACGACTTCACCACCTGCCTTGCCGACTCTGAGTGCGCTGGGCCATGCCCTCTGGGATCTTACTGCCCCATTGGCACCCTGGTGCCAGTGCCGTGTCCTGAGGACACCTACAGGAACGTCACTGGAGCAGAAACAGACACAGACTGTGGGCCTTGCCCAGCTGGCTCCATCTGCCCAGAAGGTCAGCCAGTTTGATCATAGATATTAAGAGTGGTGGTCCGTTTAATATTGTAAAGACAACTTTCTGTACACAGAGACAGTTGCATTGTGTTATCCATGAAAGTCAGTGCAGGCTGATTGTAGATGTCGGAGTTTCAGTCTGCTTCGTATTGTAAAAACAACTTTGTCTACACAGAGACAGTTGTGTTGTGTTGTGTTATACCTGAATGTCCGCACAGGCTGATTGTGGATGTCAAATTGGAGGTCTGCTTAGTGTTGTAAAGACAACTTTCTCTACACAGAGACACTGTGTTGTATTGTGTTATACATGAATGTCAGTGCAGGCTGATTGTAGATGTCAGAGTGGCGGTCTGCTTAGGATTGTAAAGACAACTTTCCCTACACAGAGACAGTTGTGTTGTGTTATACCTGAATGTCCACACAGGCTGATTGTGGATGTCAGAGTTGCGGTCCGTTTAGTATTGTAAAGACAACTTTCTGTACTCAGAGACAGTTTTATTGTGTTATTCATGAAAGTCAGTGCAGGCTGATTGTAGATGTCGGAGTTTCAGTCTGCTTCGTATTGTAAAAACAACTTTGTCTACACAGAGACAGTTGTGTTGTGTTGTGTTATGTATGAATGTCAGTGCAGGCTGATTGTAGATGTCAGAGTGGCGGTCTGCTTAGTATTGTAAAGACAACTTTCTCTACACAGAGACAGTTGTGATGTGTTGTGTTATACCTGAATGTCCATGCAGGCTGATTGTAGGTATGAGGGTGACAGTCTCTTCATCTGTTTATACCTGAAGGTCAGTCCGTCCAGTTGTAGCTGTTGGGTTGGGTTATACCTGAAGGTCAGATGGTTTGATTGTCAATGTCAGGGTTGCTATCTCTTCATCTGCTTGTTTGCAATTTTATTTGCTGATATTCTTAACATAGTGACAGACTTTGACCAACTGCATGTGAATAACGTTGACACAGTACCTGACAGTGACTGATTGTATAATTATGGTTACTGCTAACGTGACACCTGACCATGTGTGACAGCTGGTGATCGAGATACAGTACCTGACCACATGTGACAGTAGGCAGTTGAGGTACAGTGCCTGACCATATGTGACAGTAGGTGATTGAAATATGGTGAAATACAGTACCTGCATGACTATGTGTGACAGTAGGTGGTTGAGATGTGGTACCTGACCATGTGTGACAGCTGGTGATCGAGATACAGTACCTGACCACATGTGACAGTAGGCAGTTGAGATACAGTGCCTGACCATATGTGACAGTAGGTGATTGAAGTATGGTAAAATACGGTACCTGCATGACTATGTGTGACAGTAGGTGGTTGAGATGTGGTACCTGACCATGTGTGACAGCTGGTGATCGAGATACAGTACCTGACCACATGTGACAGTAGGCAGTTGAGAGACAGTGCCTGACCATATGTGACAGTAGATGATTGAAATATGGTAAAATACGGTACCTGCATGACTATGTGTGACAGTAGGTGGTTGAGATGTGGTACCTGACCATGTGTGACAGTAGGTGATTAAGGTACAGTACCTGACCATGCGGGACAGTAGGTGATTGGGATATGGTACTTGACCATGTGTGACCGTAGGTGATTGGGATATGGTACTTGACCATGTGTGACTGTAGGTGGCTGAGGCACAGACTACCTGTTTGTGTGTGATGGCAGGGATGTGAGTGTGGTTCCGGACCATGCGTGATTGCAGGCTGTTGCTGTTTTTGCAGGAACTGGGCAGCCTCAGCCTTGCCCTGTAGGGCACTACTGCCTGGTTGGCAACGGTACCTACCCCTGTCCGCGCCTGACGTACCGTGACACCACTGGGGCTGCCGTCATCACCGACTGTCACCCCTGTGTGGCTGGCCACTGGTGTAATTACACAGGTGAGAGGAGTTTGTGTGTGTGTCTTGTATGTGTTTTTTGTTGTTGTTGTTGTGTGTGTATGTTCAGTGTGCATGTGTGTGTTGTATGTGTGTGTGTGTGTGTGTGTGTGTGTGTGTGTGTGTGTGTGCATGTGTGTGTGTGCATATGTGTGTGTGTGTTTGTTTGTGTGTATGTGTATGTGTGTGTGTATGTGTGTGTGTGTGTGTGTGTATGTGTGTGTGTATGTGTGTGTGTTGCATGTGTGTGTGTGTGTGTGTGTGTGTGTGTGTGTGTGTGTGTGTGTGTGTGTGTGTGTGTGTGTGTATCAGTCTACAGGTATGGCAGAATGCACAGTCACTTTAATCAATCTACAGGTATGGCAGACTACACAGTCACTGTAATCAATCCACAGATATGGCAGACTACACAGTCATTGCAATCACTCTACAGGTATGGCAGACTGTACAATCACTTTAGTCAGTCTACAAGTATAGCAGACTACACAGTCACTTTAATCAATCCACAGGTATGGCAGACTACACAGTCACTTTAATCAATCCACAGGTATGGCAGACTACGCAGTCACTTTAATCAGTCTACAGGTATGGCAGACTACACTGTCACTTTAATCAATCCACAGGTATGGCAGACTACTCAGGCAACCCTTGCCCTCCCGGCTACTTCTGTCTGGAGGGCGACGAACCGCAACTGTGCCCAGCTGGTACCATGCGTGACACACAAGGTGCAGTTAATGCCTCGGACTGTCCACTTTGTCGCCCTGGTTACTACTGCCCGAACGACACAGCTAACACACAGGTAACTGAAGAGGAGGAGGACTGTGGACTTGTAGAGTATTTGGTAACGCTGTACAAGTCATATTCACAGTGCAGCATGTTGTCAAGAAAGACACAGCGAAGAGAAGGAAGTTAAGCCGAGAGGAGACGGGGGGGGGGGGGCGAATGAAGTTTTAAAAAAATTGGTAGGGGTTGTCAGTCGGTGTAGCAGTTCAGCACTCCATGGTGCATGGGATCACTGGAGTAGGGGGTCAAGATGGGAGTGTAATACCTGAGTTATTTCAGAAAAATGGATATGACTTAAATGTTTACAACAATGTAAGAGATATTTTGTATAATACTGATGTTATTACTAATATTCGTCAAATCATTTGTTCATAGTCCTGTGGGAAAATTAGTATAAATAATAATTATATGTTTTTGTTTTTGTCTAATATCACCTCAATGTGAACAGACATAAAATAAAATATTGATTGATATTGATTGATTGGCATCTTTGATTCCTTTTTCCACTTGTTGGAAATGCTGCCCTCAGCACCCCCACCCTCACTCCCCAGCACCCTTTTAGTTACTTTAGTTACTGGTATCTGTCTTTGAGTCTTTTCCACTTGTTGGAGATGCTACTGCCCACAACACCCCCAGCACCCTTTTAGTTACTGATGACTCTGGGTCCTTTCCACTTGTTGGAGATGCTACTGCCCACAACACCCCCCAGCACCCTTTTAGTTACTGATGACTCTGGGTCCTTTCCACTTGTTGGAGATGATACTGCCCACAACACCCCCCAGCACCCTTTTAGTTACTGATGACTCTGGGTCCTTTCCACTTGTTGGAGATGCTACTGCCCACAACACCCCCCAGCACCCTTTTAGTTACTGATGACTCTGGGTCCTTTCCACTTGTTGGAGATGATGCCGCCCCCCCCCCCCCCCCCCCCCCCCCCCCCCCCCCCCCCCCGGCTTCCCCTCTGTTTTAGTTGCTGATGTCTTTGAGTCCTTTCGACCTATTGAAAATGCAGCCCACATTACCAGTTCGAAGTATCACGCTGTGGTTTAAGCAGACTACTGGTTGCTCTCACAGGGCATTCCGTGCCGGGAGACGTACGAGTGTCCAAGAGGAGCCTCCATAGAGATCGACTGCCGCCCTGGCCGCTACTGCATCGGCACCACCGGCTTCCCCCCAAAATGCCCGGCAGGCTACTACTGTCCCAACGCCACCGACTCGCCAATCCCCTGCCTCTACCCGGATTACTGCCCGGAGAAAAGCAACATGACCTTGAGCTGCCCTCTAGGGTACAAGGCCGTGGCTCACCCAGGGATTCGCTACAACCTTTCCCTCTCCTGCGATATGTGTCCGCCCGGCTACTACGGCAACTCGACAGATCGGTCAACGTGCGAAGTGTGCCCCGCTGGGTACTACTGCCCGGCGGGCACCGGTGACGGCACGGACAACCCCTGTCCAATCGGGTCGTACTGCCCTGAAGGGTCCTATGAGCCCACGCCTTGCCCCACCGGCATGTATGGAAACGTGAGTGGCTTGTTGGTTTCGGTGCATGGGGACATGTATGGAAGTGGTTTCATTGCATGGGGACATGTAGGTGGTTTCAGTGCATGGGGACATAGAAGTGCTTTCAATTCCTGGGGACATGGAAGTGGTTTCAGTGCATGGGGACATGTAGGTGGTTTTAATGCATGAGGACATGGAAGTTGTTTCAATGCATGGGGATGTATAGGTGGTTTCAGTGCATGGGGACATGTAAGTGGTTTCAGTTCCTGGGGACAAGGCAATGGTTTCAGTGCATGGGGACATGTAGGTGGTTTTAATGCATGGGGACATGGAAGTTGTTTCAATGGAGGTGGTTTCAGTTCATGGAGACATGTAAGTGGTTCTGCTATGGTTGTTTCCAACATAGGGTGTTTCTTTTGTCACCCTTAGTCCTTTGTAGAATAGAGGATACTTACCTGTATTTGGGATTCCCTCAGTATGTCAAAGAAGCTTATTTGCTGTGGACTAATGTGAACCTACCATGTAATGCTCCATTTGGCTTGTTTGGACTTGTACCACTTGTGTTGCATCCAACTAGTTACTTTCAATTCAGTGCAAACAAAACTCTAAAACAGAATATTTATCTTTGTGTTTACATTGTGCTGTCTGTAATAAAAGCTATAAAAAGCGCAGCGTCAGAGAGTAAATTAACACACCTGCGTCCATTCCAGATCCTCCTGGCCATCGACTACTCCCAGTGCCAGTCCTGCCCCGAGGACACCTTCAACGACCTTACAGGCCAGGTATACTGTCGTCCCTGCGGCAGTTCCTCCTACGCCCCCGCCGGTAGCGCCCTCTGCACCTGCCTCGGCAAGTACCGCAGCTTCCAGCCTTCGTATGGCGCCTGCGTGTGCGAGTCCGGCTACATTTACTATGACGAGACGGACACCAAGAAGGAGGACGGGAACAGCCCCGAGGATTGTCAGCAGGTGGTGGACGTGCGATGCTCAACGTCCGAGACCAGACTGGCCAGCACCAGAACCTGCGTGAGCCCCAGCAGCGTGGACTGCTCGCAGGAGTGCGCTTTCAGTGGTTCCGGCTCCCTGGATGTGTCCCTGGGCAGGTGGGTGTTGTCCTGGCACTGTTGCCCTAAATGGAGGTTGCTAGATGCTGCTCTTTAATACAAGGTTTCCTGGCACGAAAGTGTGTGCATTTGCTGTTCACACAGTGTGACTATGCACTCAGTCAAACTGCAGTGTATGTGAAATCAGGGTAGCCCATCTGCTTTAAAGACTAGACTTATGCACTGGCAGTCTGCATGCTGTAAACCCCGACCTGAGGCTATTAACGTTGTTATTAGTAGCATCTTGTTGTCTGTAGCGTGAGTGTTGGGGCTGAAGCACATTGTCAGTATCAGCATCTTACTGTCTCTAGCCTGAATGTTGAGGCTAAAGCACATTGTCAGTATCAGCATCTTACTGTCTCTAGCCTGAATGTTGGGGCTAAAGCACATTGTCAGTATCAGCATCTTACTGTCTGTAGCCTGAATGCAAGCAAACAACCACACTGCCATATTAGCATTCTGTTCTACCTGACAGGATATGACAGTTAGATTCTTGGGCACTGAATCTGGCTGAGGTGTGTACACAGACATTTTTGTGTGTGCCTGAAACTACAGCAGCTGTATCTGTGCAGGTGTGTGTGCACATCATACACAGACCCTGATCAGATCTGCAATGCTACCTGTCGAGCCAACACAGAACCCTCTGTCACCCTTGAGCTGAACTCGGATGGCACCGTTTCCTTGGTGATCACTGATCCAACAACTGGCACCACCACCTCTTCTGTGAGTCCTCTGCTGTGCCTTTAACCCCTTATGTAATAGGTTTTTGTGGGGGGGGGGGGTTGTGATTAATTGATCTCTTTTATACAGTGCTATTCTCTGCTTCTGGCATACTCACAGTTGCATCGGACTCCAAATAAATGATAGTAGTGTTACACAGCACTTTTTCTTTTCCTTTTTTTTTCCTTTTCTTTTTTGTAGTTGTACTTACAGTGCTACTTAGTTGTTACATAGTTGATGCTGTGTGAAACTGCTGCCATCTTTGCACACATTCCACGTACCAGTACAGCCATGCGCCAGTTTCCAGTGTTATTCAAAGCCACATATGGTCATCTGGTTTTTTTTGTTAGTTTTTTAATGCATGCTGGGTTATTTGAGTGTTTCCATAATCCACTGAACTCTCGCATGGCCTACAGGATCATTGTGACTGAAGAGGTGATTGTGTATGTTGTAAGAATGACTTGAAAATGATTACGCATGGGTGCAGATTTAAATAACTTTTTGGCAGCACATCACGTCTATGCTTGCAGCTGTTGGTGATGTGCAGCCACTGTAGATGCACAATGACAAATATTATCATTGTTGTGTTAAAGTATGAAATGCACTTATCACTTGTTGAAAATAAGTGTAAATTAGCTCCAGCCAAGAATTAGCATGAAGTTCTTACTACAAGGATATACAAAAAAAAATTTAATATATATATATATGTGTTGTGTTAAAGTATGAAATACACTTCTCACTTGGTGGAAGTAAGTGTAAATCAGCCCCAGGCAAGAATTAGCATGAAGTTTTGGAAGCTTACACTTACAGCTACCATGAAGGTAGGTGAGCAGTTTGTTGAGAAAGAGTCAAAGGGTTTAGCAGGTTGCTTGTGACTGTTCCAGGTATACCATTATGACATGTAACTGTTTCAAGTATTCAAGGAAAAGGGTTATGTGTTCAGTACCCTTTTTTACATTGAATTTCATGAGGTTTTGGTGCTGCTGTTGTTGTTTTTAATATTCAGAGCATGGCTGTTCCAGGTATATCATCAAGATATGTAACTGTTTCAAGTATTTAAGAAAAAGAGTTATGTGTTCAGTACCCATTTTTATGTTGAATTTCATGAGGTTTTAGTGTTGTTGTTGTTGTTGTTGATGTTCCTTTTTTGATTTTCAGAGCATGTCGGACATTGTTGGCCCCAGTGAGACAACGACTGGTGCCACCAACGTGTACGTTGTGAACTTCTATCCAGACGTCATCACAGCGTCTGTGTTTGCATCAGCTGCAGATGCTGTGGCTGAGATTCAGTGTAAGTTTGCACTGGACTTTGACCAGTTTGTGGAATCTTGGGGGGGGGGGGGGTGCAGGCAAGTTGGGTAAGTGGGTTAATTGCGCTGAGTTTTCATTGGTAAGTTACTTTTTAATGCATGAACACGGTCGCTTATTTGCCAGGTTAGCCAGTTTGCATGTTTCAGTATGTTACTGTGGTTTCTAAAAAAAAAAAATGCATATCAACAAATCTGAATCTGTTTTGTTTTTCTTAATCTGAAACATGGATGACTGCTAGCATTCTTCAACAAAATCCCAACATATGAAAGATTAAAACTAATGCTAACTTAATACAACACAACATGCACATTTTTGGGGTAAGCCCCTTTGTGAAGTGACAGAACGACACTTAACAGTTAAATGGTGAAAAATAAAATGAAGGCTACTTATCTGCTTGCGGCTGCAGTGACTTTGTGTCCAGTGTATGAACAAATGTTGAACACTGGACAACAACAACAACAACAAAAAACTTGAAAAATGTGCAGGTTGTGTTGTGTCATAAGCATCTTTTTAACCTTTCATGTGTTTAAATCTGAAGTAAAGTTGACTGCAAGTGCTCAAAAGACATGATCAAGATCAAAAGACATGAAAGGTTCAAAAGAATACTTTTTTTTAAATTGGACAATACAAAACTTGCAAATTTTCAAGAGAAAACACTTTTTTTTAAGGCAACAACTGGACAAATAATACACTAACAAATACAATGAAATTTAATCTACAGTTGGTGGAGAAGTTTTTTTGGAAGAAAAGCACAAGCACTGTGGTTTCTGATGTGTGTCTTGTTTGAACAGACGACCTCCAGTCGTTGCAGTCATCAGTAGTGTCAGGCCGCAGACGACTGCTCACCACCACGGTGCCCAGCAACCAGGTGCCCAACCCGGCACTGTGCCTGGAACTCAACGAGATGGTGCTCTTCAAGGTCACCATCAACACCACCGACCGCACCTCCAGCAACTACCCCATCTACGTCGTCAACCACCTCTACAACTCCAACCCCACCTTCGACTACGGGGCATTCACCCAGCTGGCCTACCTGATCGCCAACACCAACGTGTCCATTTCGTCTTTCGCTCACGTCTTCACAGAGGCGGGCACCTACGTCTTCCAGGATGCCCAGGATTCCAGCAAGTGAGTAGAACCTCCCTTTGTATGTCTACTGATTGAAACTATAATTTTACACATTGTGATGGTTGATTCTTGTTTGTTTCTTATTGTTACTGCTTTTATGTGGTTCGTATGTGTGAGTTGACACTGTCATTTTCTGTAATGGGATGAATAAAGCATTCTGTACTTTGTATTTTCCTGTATTCAGAATGCAGCTAACTTTCATGGTTCGTGGGGGCAAGGGGACTTGAGAGGGGTTGGGGTGGGGGAGGGGGGGGGGGGTAGGGTGAGCACTGTCACATTACTGGCATACTGCAGTATTGCATCTTGCCTTGTTATAACCTGTGTAGTTAACTTGAAGTTGAAAACCATTTGCTTGCTGGCCTACTGTGTTGCATTCACAGAATCTCACCCTGTCCTATGCAAATGCTGCAGGGCAGTGAGAGAAACACAGCACATCATTGCAGGAAATCTGTTGCGTACCCAAATTCTAACCCCTTTCTTTGAGGGGTAAGGAGAGGAAGGAAGCACCACAACATGCAAAGACGAAAGCTACTGCAATGTTTTTTTTTAATTTTTCCAGCGACGTGATCATCGAGGTGAAACCGAGCGGCTCCACCTGCCCTACCTCCTCCACCGTGATAACCTCATCGCCTAGCAACCTGGCTCAGCTGGGCATCTACAAGCAGGACGTGCCCAATGAGGAGCCAGACTGGGGACTGATTATCGGTCAGTGTGCTTGCAGTGATTGTGATGTTAAAAGCAGATGTGTGAAAGTGGACAATTTTTGAATTGTGACAGATGGGAGGTGGAGGGGGGGGGGGTTGGGGGGGCTGCTGCAGTGGCAGTCAGGGTCAGTTCAGTTCAGTTCAATTCAGAAAACTTTAATCATCCCACAAGGGGCAATTTTGTTGTGGTCATGGCGGGCTCGTAAAGCAAACAAAACAAAACAAAAAACACATAAAGTTAAGAGAACAAAACAACAAACACAACACCACCAACCAAAGAGTCTTACTTTACTTATAGTATAGTTATAAATATAGAACAATTGTGACTTCATCATAAAATAGTAATGAAGTTAAGACCACATACTTGTAAAACAATTAATTAAAATATCACACACAGCAATTAAAACAATATCACACACACACACACACACACACACACACACACACACACACACACACACACACACACACACACACACACACATATACACACACACACCATGGCACAGTCACACACACACACCATCAGACACACACACACACCGTGGCACAATCACACACACACACACACCGTGGCACAGTCACACACACACAGGCACGCACGTGCGCACACCCACGCACGCACGCGTGCACATGCACATACACACACACACTTGATGGATACATGTACACTTCATGTGTTGTTTAAAAGGCATACTGCGACTGGCATAAAAGAGTTCTTAAATCTATTTGTCTTACAAATGGGGCATCTAAGATGACGACCTGATGGAGAGTAGTAAATTCCTGGTTTAAAATATGGTCCTTCTTCGTTAAAATAGAGCGAGCTTTCCGTAAGATCTGCTGTTCACAAAAAAGAGCCAGGTCTCTCTGGGGCACTGCAGTTATCTTGGAGGCAATACGGACAATTCTTTGCAGGCTGTTCCTGTTCTTCACCCCCAAGCTGTGAAACCAGCAGATGAAAGAGAATGACAGAACACCTTCAATAAAGGATTTGTAAAAAAGAGTTAAAATCTTTTGGTCAACAGAGAAATAATTTAGCTTTCGCAAGAGATACAGCTGCTGTTGCCCCTTCTTTACAATTTCTTCAATGTTGTCGTCCCATTTCAGCTTGTTGTCAAAAATGGTGCCAAGGGACTTGTATTTACTGACAATTTCAACTTTGTTATTGTGGATAATGGTCTTCCCAGGACTGTGTTCCTGCCTCCTAAAATCAACAATCATCTCCTTGGTTTTAGTCACATTAAGATCTAAATAACTGTTGTCGCACCAGTCAACAAATTCAGTTAAGGCGGGTCCATGGTACTGCTCAGATCCCTGAAGTAGTGACAGTAGAGCATTGTCGTCTGCAAATTTTACCAGAAACCTATTTAAGTGGTTACTTCTGCAGTCGTCTGTATATAGAATGTAGAGAAGTGGAGACAGGACACACCGCTGAGGAGACCCAGTACATGTCAGTGACAGCTCTGAAAAACAGCCGTTGACAAAAACGCTTTGCAATCTGTTGGTGAGAAAATCAATGATCCATAGAACTAAATGATTGTGCAGACTAAAAAAACAAAAAGAGCTCCCAGGAAAGAGCTCTTTCAGCACCACTGTCTGAATTTTTAGGAAGATGTTCTTTCAGATTTACACTGACAGTCAGGGTCAGTACCACTGTGTGGTTCCCAGGAAAAAGCTCTTTCAGAAAATTCAGATTTAAACTGGCAGTCAGAGTCAGCATCTGTGTGTTGGTCCCAGGAAAGAGCTCATTCAGAAAATTGAGATTTGCAGTTTTGTGTGACTTTTTCATATTATTGTTGTTTTTTATGGAAGAAATATGACCCCACACACACACTAACATGCAGGTAATTATAGTGGAATATGCGTGTGATTTTCGAGATGTATCAGTTTCATAATTAGGGATTTATCCAGCAATTTGCTGTTATAATGAGGTATTTGATGAATGGCTGCAGGACAAATTATGTTGTCTGTGAAGGTGTGCCTCTTCCCTTTTGTCACTTTGGCCAAACTGCAAGGCAAATCTTTACTTCTTATAACCTACCAGCCCACCATTTGCCTGCATATAGAGACAAAATCAGCTTATAAGTTTCTGGAGAATGAAAGTCTGCAAGAAAGCCAGAACCAGAATCTGTGTCATTCTGTCAAAGTTCAGAAACCAATATTTATTGTAGTGAATCTGTGTCATATTTGCCACCTGATCTGTCACTGCATCCATCCTTTGCATGCATGCTTCCAGCTTAGACTCTTCCAACCACAAGGAGCGTTGTATGCATCCCAGTGTTATGTGGGCAAGGGTCATACCCATTTTTGTTGTTGTTCGTAGTGAAGAGTAGGAGGACGAGTTCTGTTCAGAGAGGTTACTCTGAGCTTCGAAAAAAGAAAAGAAAAGAAAGAAAGATGTGCAGGGCTGGAGAAAAAGGGTAGTTCAATGGTTGTAGTTATTTTACATAGTAACAGAGGTCACAGGTAGCTCTGTGGTTGTAGTCATTTTACATAGTAACAGACGTCTCACTGCCTAGGTTAAAAAAAATGCTTAAAGCATTGTGTCCGGATGGACCAACAATAAACTAAGCTTCTCTCCCTCACTGATTCTCACCTCCAGATAGATAACGTATGTAATGCACGCCAAGGTTTCAAAGTTTGAACTATTTGTCATCAGGATTGTTGGCCTTCTTCGGCGCCTGCGTGGTGTTGCTGGTGGTGGCGGTGATCGTCTGGAAGCCGCGGGACTCCATCATCTACCCCATGAAGCGCTGGAAGCCACGCTATCGCAGCCTGGGCGTACCACCACCTGTACCCTCCTACATCAGATACGACGTCGACCACTGGCCTGACAAGCTTTCGTATGTCAATTTCAAATCGCATTACATTAGAACCTCTTAGAACAATTGTGTAGCGTGGTTCAGACCACTTTGATTACTTTCTTCAAACCAGAAATATGGCCATAAAGGAACGTAAATTCAGGATATTACCTGTTACTTTTTCTTAAGCAGAATTTCATCTAAAATAATCTCTTCTTGTTGTTTTGTGTTTTGTTTTTTTGTGTTTTGTTTTAATTTGAATTGTAGAAGAAAACAAGTAATGTATTGTTCAGGCATTATATTTAGGTCTGGAGAACCTAAACCCAGTGAAAGCTTGTTTTAAGATAGTTCTCCTTTAATTAGTTTTGGTACATGCCCATAAAGAAGACATGCAGTAGGGCAGTAATATGAATATAAAAAAAGAAGGGAGGAATTGGAACTGTCCGAACTACTATCCTACATACAAGAACACGTCAAAGGTGCCATCAAAACTACCTGTGTTTACCTGTGGTTCATCAGCAGCAGTAGGTTCTTGTTTTAAGAGTTGTGAGGCTGAGTCAGTGTTTTCTTTCTTCTCATTCTACCAATCCATCGTCAGTAATGCATGTACGTGTAGCGTGTGTGTGTGTGTGTGTGTGTGTGTGTGTGTGTGTGTGTGCATGCGTGTGTGTGTGTGTGTGTGTGTGCATGATCAAGTGAGCATATCCTTATGTCTTTGTAAGCACTCCAGGCTCTTACGAGATGGGGTGCCATAAAAATTATTATTACTGATCAGGTTGGCCACTGCAAGATTACCATGTTGGTTTTGTTTTGACACAGGGATCCAGACTCGCTGGGACCACGCCCAGATGTGGACGGGGCAGAGGCTGAAGTCGCTGGTGCCATGGGTGAGTGATGTTGAAACAGTCATGCTGTTGGTGTTCTAGTGGGTGGTACACTTTATCAGGCAAAGGGAGATGGGGTCTAGTTGGGTTTTTTGTTAGCGTGTGTCTGCTTTGATATTTGTCTTTCCTCAGCTTTTGCTTTTTCGATATTTGTCTTTCCTCTTTTCTTGCCTTCTTGTGTTTCTGGAGAACTTTAAACTTTACCGCTTTTCTGTCACTAGTTTGCTTGGATTCTTTGTTGCATGTGAACTTGTTTGGACATGAGAGTACTTTAATTACCAAGCCATTAACAACTAAGGTTATAACTATGCAAAAAACATAGTCACTGCTACTTCACAACCAGTCAACCATGAGGCTGTCTCAGGGAGGGTGTAACTTGACACACAGTGGGCTTACTGGCCTTGCTACACTTCACTTAGTAATTAGCTCTTGGAGTTTGACGTCCCATCACCTGGACAGGGTCACCCCAGGACAAATTGTTATTGATCAAGCAAGTGAGTAACTCAGTGTTTTACTCTCGGTCAACTAGAACAGTTATATCAGTGTAGTTTTATCAATCAAGCGGTGCGAGTTAAACGCAGACCTTCACGGCGATCGCCTCCTGTTAACATTACGTGCAACTGATTCCTCATTTGGCGTGTCTCAGGCAAGAAGGAGGGAATGGAGCTGGAGAACTTCAACGTGCGCGTCTTCTATGACAAACTGGAGGACCAGAACCTCCACCTGGCCGCTCAGCTGGCCCGCCAGAAGGAAGACCTCGACGACTTCTACAACCGCATCTCTGCCCAGAATGATGAGCTTCGCAAGCTGCTCCACGACCTTGATCCAGCCAAGCTGGAAGCCTTGGAGCGCAGAGAGGCGGCGATCGAGCATGACGGCCTCCAGGGGGCAGCAGCGCTGGGTGACGGTGCTGGTGGACCGACCATTGTCAATGCCAATCTCAAGATGGGTGGTGCTGCTGGCAGGATGAAATATGCCAGTGAGTGCTGTGGGATTAAAAGTTATTGTTATTATATCTAATAATAATGATAATTGAAGTATTCATAAAGCGCAAAATCTTGTCTGTAGAGACTGTTCTAAATGCATATACACATACACACACACACACACACACACACACACACACACACACACACACACACAAAAAAACACACACACAGGCACCCACACGCATGAATATATTGACTATACAAAACTTGTGACACACAACTAAAACAGACAGCTAACAGAGACTTGAGGTGGAGCGCGGGACACAGCAGCACAGAACAGAAAACATGGCAGTGGCAGGTCTATTGTTTTGCAAAAAGAAATGTCTTGAGATTTGATTTGAGGGAGTCCAGACATAGTTTCTGTCGGAGAGGAAGGGGAAGGTCACCTGCATTGTTAGATGTGCATTTGGCTTTATTTAGGAAAGTGAGGGAGGCATCCGTGTTGTTGTGTACATTCGTTGTGTTTGTACACGCATGGGTGATTCATGCTAGTATGAACATGCAAGATGATGCTTTTTTTGTGTCAAACTGGACTCTAAAACAGGCTGGCCAGTAACCAGGAATGAGTACTTCACTGTTTTGCAGCTTGTTTTCCTCCACCACATTCTGTTGCAGTACCCGTTCAACCTCTGTTCTGTTGCAGGCACTGGCACACGTGAGGCGGAGCTGATGGCTGCTCTCAAAGTTCTGCTGGATCGGCTGAACACAGGCAACATTCCGCTGAGCAAGGAATCCTGGGAAAAGCTCCAGCGAGAACCTCCAGCAGGCAGTTCCAGCAGCTCCGTCAACATCTTCCACTCTGGTGGCTCTGGTGCTCAGGTAAGGACGCTGGTTTGCTGTCAGCTGCCATAGCACATCCTGACCACCCGGCCTGTCAAACTAGCCCCCCAACAAGGGCCAGCATTTAGACCTGTTCGTTCATGGTTGTGATTGGTTGACAGTTTACTGAATGTAAAATGAATGAATTCCTTTAGTGTATGCAGACTGAGAGAAAGGGGGTGTTTTTCTAAGAGTGTGTATGAGTGTGTGTTTTATGACTTTGAATTACTGTCAAATTCAGTTCTTAGTCTTGCATTAATGTATAAGATCAAATGACAGCTTTAATTTCCTGCTGGGACGAATAAAGTATATTGTTATTGTAGTAGGTTTTTTATTGATACATGAAATCAGATTATTATTTTTTTAATGAGTTTTGTTTGTTTTGCTTTGTACAAAGCACTTTGGCACAGACAGATTCAGTCTCTGGTGGGCCTGTTTGACAGGCTAAGTTATCACCAAACTAAGATTAGAGTGCTCGATATCTTATGTCCGCCTGGTCAGCAGCAGTGTGAGGTATAACCAGAGCAATACACATTATGAAAATATTTAAGACAGATTTCACAAACGTGAGCCAAAGTGAACGCAGGTCTGACAAATCAAATGTTCCAGCCTGGCGAAAAGAATTACTCATTGACTTTGTAGTGTTGCTGAAACTTCCAGAAATATTTAGAGACAGAGCCATTTCAGCTTCTTAAAAAAAAAGGCTGGTAGCCATTTTGACCAATTTTTTCAACCTCAACAGACGGCTGCACAAGGGGAGTTGCTCCGGCAGCAGAATGGCGAGAAGATGCAGCTGGAGAGAGAGCTGGCCAGGACGGAGCAAGAGGCCTTTGACTCGACCTTGAATGACCTTGAGCAAAACCGACGCAAAACTGTGGACACCATGATGGACGCCCTGGCCCTGAAGCTGCAAGGTCAGTGTTTGCTGAAGCTGCTGTTTAAAAATAAAAAGAATAATGAATGAATAAAAATCAAAATCATGCTTCATATGTTTCATAGTTAATAGTGGGTTTAGGTTGATCAGTGTTTTCTTCTTGGTATGTGTGCATGCGTGCATGAGTGTGTGTGTGTGTGTGCAGCTTGTGTGTGGTTGGTGTGTGGTAGTTTACTCTGCATGAATGAAATTGCAGCATCATTGAATTTAAATTTTATTTACTTAAGTTTTATACATGACTAAGTAATTGCAATGTCATGTCTATTTGTTAATGCACTGTATGAATAGAACATCATGAAGAGAGACACCTGCGCACATTAAATTGTGGAGATCAAAACTTGGGTACGTTGCTTTTGTGATGAAGTTGTGTGTGTGTGTGTGTGTGTGCGTGTGTTTGTACTTAGTAGACACAATGTTTAGGAGTGCTTTTGTTTTAACTTTGTTATGGGTGAGAGTACTGGCATATATCTTAATGTGTTTTGGTTTGTGTTTACTGTGTAGCTATTTCTGCTGCAAGCCTTGCACGATTGTTCTGGTTGTCATGATTATTTCCACACTTACCAGTTCATTGTAAGGTTTGGCGCACGCAATTCTCTTCACAGTATTATTATTATTGTTGTTTTATTTTTCGTTGTCAAGGTGACCTGAAGGACTCAGAAGTGCAACAGATCCTCAAGCAGCATGAGAAAGACCTGCAGGACGCACTGAGCAAGCATAATGCTAACCGCGACCGACAGCTGGAGGACCTGCGACGCAGGCTGGCAGACAAGCGCAGACAGCGAGAGGAGCAGCTACGTAAAAAACACGCTGAGGAGGTGTGTCTGACGTGGAATGTGCTAAAAACAAAACAAAAACAGCATTGATGTAGTGTAGCATTTTATGTAGTTGGTTAGGTACTAATTGGATTTTAACATGCTGTCAGCATTTAATATAAAAAAAAGTTGAATGCATGTCTTTTTTTTCTCTTTTTTTATGCATGAGTGTTATCTCATTTTGATTGCCCCTCCTCCCCCACTTCTTCCCCCCCCCCCTTCCCCCTCTCCTTCCCTCTCCCCCCCCCCCCCCCCCCCCCCCTTTCCCTCTCTCTTCTCCCCCCTCCACGCTTCCCCCTCTTCTCCCCACCTTCCCCTCTCTTCCCACCTCCCCCCCTTCTCCCTCTCCTCCCCTTCCCCCTCTCCCCCCCTCCCCCTTACCTCCTCCCCCTCTCCTTCCCCCTCCCCCCCCCTCCCCCTTACCTCCTTCCCCCTCTCCTCCCCTCCCCCTTACCTCCTTCCCTGCTCCTTCCCCCCCTCCCCCTTACCTCCTTCCCCCGCTCCTTCCCCCTCTCCCTCCCTCCCCCTTACCTCCTTCCCCCTCTCCCCCCCTCCCCCTTACCTCCTTCCCCCTCTCCTTCCCCCTCTCCCCCCCTCCCCCTTACCTCCTTCCCTCTCTCCTTCCCCCTCTCCCCCCCTCCCCTTACCTCCTTCCCCCTCTCCTTCCCCTTCTCCTCCCCTCCCCCTTACCTCCTTCCCCCTCCCCCCCCCCCCTTACCACCTCCCCCCCTCCTTCCCCCTCTCCCCCCTCCCCCTTACCTCCTTCCCCCTCTCCTCCCCCTCTTCCCCCTTCCCCATTTTCTCCCCACCTCCTTTCCCCCTTTTCCCTCTCCTCACCCTCCCCCCCTTCCCCATCTCCCTCCCCCCTCTTCCCCCTCTCCTCCCCCTCATCCCCTTCCCTCCTCTCCTGCCCCCCTTTCCCCCCCCCCCCCCCACCTCCTTCCCCTCTCCCCCCCCCCCCCCCATCAAGATAAAGGGAAAAATGTGCTGCTGTATGACCCATCATGATATATCTTGATGAACTGACCACCATGATACACCAACATTTCTCTCCAGCCCCATGTGTTTTTGCTGTCCCCAGGCTGAGCAGGCTGGCCTGCCGCCCCCAGCGGACGGCACAGACACGACGGAGATCACGCTGCGCACGGAGCAGGGCCTGCTGACCACCGTCCACAACGAGGAGGTGGCCGGCCAGGCACGGGCGGACAACGACATCTCCCACAACACCGCTGACCAGCTGCGCGCAAACATGTCGTCCTTGCTGAGCAGCCAGATTGTGAGTGTCAATTCTGCAGGGTGTGAATGCATTTGAGACGTACTGATGCGGGAGACGGATTTAACCCACTTGGCCCCAGACCACCCGTCACCGCCCGCTCTTTCGCCTTACCGTGCAACCCCAGACAGCCCGGTAGTGGCCGGCTATCAGACGATCCATACTAGCATCTCGGCTTATGCAAATAGGAATGGGATTCTCACGAGACTTGTAGCCTCGTTTACGCTATTGTTTACTACTTCCGGCGATGTCTTTTGTTTGAGGTTTGGTGGAGTTTGAGAGACGCTGTGAATTTTCAAAGTTGCAAGATGGACATGTGATAGATGCACGAAAAAAAAAAAAATCCTTACTGTTAGCAATGGTGTTGGAGCTTCATCCTTTGAGATTTGAACTGCAAATTTGGTTCAGTCGCTTATCATGGGTACCGTAACAAACTCACGGAGCTTCATCTTTGGAGATTCAAACTGGAAATTTTGCAAAGTTGGTTACCCCATAGGCACCCCAAAACCTGACATTCAGATGCAGACATTTCTGACTTGGGATTTTTTTTTTTTATGCTTTTATTTTTTAGTGAAAAAAATCAAAGCCTGTTGGATATACAAGAACACTGTATTCGCAAACTGGGAAAAATACGAAGTGAGCTGAAACTTTAGTTTGGTGTTTATTATTGATTTTTAAAGTTGTATACCGGGATCATCTGACACAGTTACTTCCCTTTGCATGGGATTTCATAGCGAAAGGGCAGCGGCTGGTCTGGGGCCAAGTGGGTTAAGGTGTTGTTAGAGAGGAGGCTTGTTTATGACTGAAAGCAGTGCCACATTACAACACTTCCTAGTTTACTTCAGGTGAATGAGCGGCCAGAGAAGTTCATTTAATCTGGTGTTGGAGATGAAGTTCAGTTCAGTTCAAGATGGTATCTATGCGCTCGGAAAGGCCATATACGCTCCACCCTGTCTCTCAGAAGTTTTGCCAATGTTGCCTTTGAAACGGCTCCAATGTTTGTCTGATTGATGATGGCCCTGGTGGAGATGAAGCATATTTATAACAGAAAGCAGTGCCACATTACAACACTTTGTAGTTTACTTCAGGCAAAGGAATGGCCAGAGAATGTCAGATGTCTCTCAGTAGTTCAAATATCTTTCGTTGACAGCAGTGCTTCTCTGTATCTGAACATGGAGTTAGGGTTGGGGTGATGATTGGAGCTGGGGGGGGGGGGGGGGGGGGCATTGAAAATTTGCACTTGATCTGTGGAATGAATCCAGTACAGCTATGCTGAACAATTTGTGTAGACTAATCAAATTTAGCTGAACAGGGGCACTTTCTAATAATGACATGACATTTGCTATAATTATTACCGTTATCAGCCATAGCTTTAGAAAAGCTAAGGAAGCTTCAGGTTGTGTTCTCTTTGTGTTAACAATGAATACATAGTGAAACTGCAGTCTTACAACATGCTGAACTGTGCAAATTTCGGCTGTTATACTGAAAGTAAAATCAGCGGATCGCATGAACCAGTACATATTCAGTGCTGTATTAACTGGTACATAATCAATGCTATATTAACCAGTATGTATTCAATGCTATATTAACCAGTGGATGTTCAATGCTATTCTAACTGGTACATATTCAATGCTATATTAACCTATATATATCTTCAGTGATACATTAACTGGTACATACTGTGTGCTATATTGCCTAGATGGACCATGTAACCTGGTACGTATTCAGTGAGCTAACTCACTCTCTGTCTGTGTTGCCAGGAGGATCTCGGCGGTCAGAGCCTGATCCCAGAGGACAAGATGAAGGAGCTGCTGAAGAAGCAGCATGACCTTGAGAGCGACCTTGCCAAGAGGATGGAGCGGCGGCGGCAGCAGCAGCAGGACCACCTCAACAACTCGCTGGCCCAGCGTCGGCAGGATCGACTCAACAGGCTGCAGCAAGAGCAGGAGCAGGAGAGGGCAGAGGTGAGGGATTGGTCGCCATGCCGTCTTTGTCTTCCTCATAGTGACCACACCTTTATCATTTTGAAGATTCTCTTGTCAAATGTGTTGGGGTGCACTGAAATGGAAACAAAACAGAGAGAAGAAAATAGTAATAATAAAGGGGATTTCTATAGTGCCCATAATAGATGATAAAAATTGCCAGAGTCTTTGTTTTCAGCTTTATTACAGCATGCGGCCTGGGTGTATATCTGCGTGGATGTGTCACGTGCTTGCACATGCTTTGCCTTGCTTGTGTGAACATGCTCTTTGAAGATTTGTGTGCACAGAGGTTTGCATACTCATATGCACATGTGCATGCATTCATGCACATGCACACACACACACACACACACACACACACACACACACACACACACACGCATGCACACACACACACCTACACACATACACACACACACACACACACACACACACACACACACACACACACACACACACACACACACACACTCTATGCTGCATTAGATTAAGGTGTCATCAAAAACAAAACAACAAAAACTGACCACAGGAGCAATGTGATTTTCCTTCCGTAGCTATCAACACAGCTGATCCAGGACGGTCACGGTGATGACCGCGACTTCATCCTCCGCACACTGGACTTCCAGCACCAGCAGCAGCGACAGGCCGTGGCAGCGGAGCTGGATGCGGATGAGGCCGAGCAGCGCCGACAGCTGACACAGGCTGTGGACGAAGACCACACCAGTGCCCTGGACACCATCCACAGGGACCTCAACAAGGAGGTCAGTGTTGAGCTTGAAACATATGAGACATTGTGCATATGTCTGTCTTCTCTCCTCATGGTTCATACATCTGTCTTATGCCAACAGCTTTGTCTCCGTTTTCTGGCATTTGTCTGCTCATTGTTCATACGTCTGTCTTACACCAGCATCTTTAACTCAGCGTTTTCTGGTGTTGTGCTGCTCATTGTTCATATGTCTGTCTTACGCCAACAGCTTTGTCTCAGTTTTCTGGTGTTGTTCTGCTCATTGTTCATATGTCTGTCTTACGCCAACAGCTTTGTCTCAGTTTTCTGATGTTGTTCTGCTCATTGTTCATATGTCTGTCTTATGCCAGCAGCTTTGACTCAGTTTTTTTGGTGTTCTCCTGCTCATTGTTCATATGTCTGTCTTATGCCAACAGCTTTGACTCAGTTTTCTGGTGTTCTTCTGCTCATGGTTCATACGTCTGTCTTATGCCAACATCTTTATCTCAGTTTTCTGGCATTCTTCTCCTCATCTCTGTCTGTCTGTCCCTCTCTCTCTCTTTCCTCCTCTCCTTCTCTCCCTTTTACCTCTTTTATCCTGATCACCCTTCTCTGTCCCTCCCCTCCCTTCTCTTAATTGTCTCCCCCCCACCCCCCTCTTTCTCTGTCCCAGGCACTCCCTCCTTTCCACCCTATTCTCTTCTCTTCTTCTTTGTGTTAGGCAGCCACCTTCTAATGAATAGAAAACTGCTCGGAGATTTTGCTGCACTTTTGGGGGGTCTGCAGAGTCCTGTAAAGTGGCATAGTGAAAAGATTCTTTCTTACAAAGTTTACGATCCAGATGTTGCCCGTCTTCTTCTTTTTTCTGGACTACCTTCATTAGGTTTCCTGTGACCTCTTCCTCACCTGGAGAAGAATGAACGAAATGGGATGTTTCATGCTCGCTTGTGATTTTTATTTTCGAATTGAAGTGTTTTAAGCCACTGCATGTCATGATTCTCCAGATGGAGGCAGCAACGCCAGAAAAAGACCGTCTGGCAACCCAGCGACTGATGGATCAGTACCGTCGTGACCTGGAGTCACTCAGCCATGACATGGACAGTGAGAAGAACAGGCAGCTGGCAGACTTGCAGGTATTAATTACCTCATGGCATTACTTGTAGTCTGCAGTTGAAAATGATGTGTTGAAGTCTGAATAATGCCTGTACTAATGTCATCAATGTGATTGTTAAAATCTGATTAATTCATGAGCTGAATGAAACTCCCTTGCATTGTATAACCTGACCTGATATTTTTGTTTGATTCTATCTCCTTGTATTGTCTGATTGTCAGGTGGATATAGTTTATTGGTAAGCATATTGCCATTTTTTTTTATGTGTTCCTTTATATGAAGGTACGTATTTCGTCAGCTGCATGTCAGATACATCTTCTGAAACTTGTAAGGGATGTTTGAAAAAGATGCCAGCGGGAAGAGAAGAGCACTCGGTTCAGCACAGAATGTCCTTTGACTCTGATATGACAGAGAGGCTTCATGTGTGCACACATGGCTTCTTCCCTACACTTCTCCCTGGCGTTACCATGGTTGACCGGACATTAAAAAAACAATCATTTGTCCCTCTATCTCCTTCCCCACACAGGCCAAGTTGTCAGCCAGACGTCAGCGGCGGCTGCAGGAAACGGCCCGCCAGATGGAGGAGGAGGCAGCGCGGCGCTTCGTGGCGGAGCAGACTCGGCAGCTGTCACAGGGTGGAGGTGCTTCAGACCCGACAGACACAGGGTCGGACCTGCAGCACAAGCCCACCGTCCACTACGCACAGTCATCTGAGGAACAGGCCATGCTGAGGGAGCAGGTCAGTGATGCAGGGAGGGATGAAGTAGTGGAAGGGATTGGTGGGATGGATGGGGGGGTGAGGCAAGAGGGGAGGGGTAAGGGGGGGGGGGGGGGGGACTCCTGGTTTGGGCTGTAATCTTGGTCCTCTTCGCTGTAACTCTTTAACTCTCAGAGTGGTGGGCTAAGTGTCTAGTCCTTCAGCTCAGGCAAACACTGAAGTCTTAACTTAAACTGGTGTAAACACGCCAAGTGTCTAGAGCTTCAGCTGAGACGAACACTGATGTCTTAACTTATACTGGTGTATGCCTGCTAAGCACCTAGACCTTCAGCTCAGACAAACACTGAGGTCTTATCATATACTGGTGTATGCATGCTAAGTGCCTAGACCTTCCGCTCAGACAAACACTGAGGTCTTATCATATACTGGTGTACGCATGCTAAGCGCCTAGACCTTCCGCTCAGACAAACACTGAGGTCTTATCATATACTGGTGTACGCATGCTAAGCGCCTAGACCTTCAGCTCAGACAAACACTGAGGTCTTATCATATACTGGTGTATGCATGCTAAGTGCCTAGACCTTCAGCTCAGACAAGCACTGAAGTCTTATCATATACTGGTGTATGCATGCTAAGTGCCTAGACCTTCAGCTCAGACAAGCACTGAAGTCTTATCATATACTGGTGTATGCATGCTAAGTGTCTAGTCCTTCAGCTCAGACAAACACTGAAGTCTTATCATATACTGGTGTATGCATACTAAATGCCTAAACCTTCAGCTCAGACAAGCACTGAAGTCTTATACTGGTGTACACGCGCTAAGTGTCTAGTCCTTCAGCTCAGATAAACACTGAAGTCTCAACTGGTGTATGCACATATTCTATGGAGGAAAAAAAAAAATCCTCAGAAATGTTGCCCCAGTAAAATGTCTGCAGTAATTCTACCATTACCAAGAATCTATAAGTTGGATGGCATAACCATCACTGTCCACTACCATATGGCTATGAGTGTGTGTAGGAAATTTACATGTGTGTGTGTGTGAAAGTCAAAACTCTCTGTTCTGTTTCTAGGAGCGCATGAAGGAGGAGCTGAAGAAGCGGCACAAGCAGGAGCGGGACTCCCTGGCCGGCAAGCTGGACCAGGACGCACAGCGCGAGGAGGACGAGCTGAAGAAGCACGCCAACAGCGAGCTGGAGCAGCTGCTGAGGGAGAAGAAGAACAGGAACGCCGCGGAGCTGGCTGCACGCACCGACCTCAGTCAGGACCAGCTGGCCGAGGTCAGTGGATGTTTTGTGGGAGCGATGCAGGATCACAGGAAACAAGTTGTTTATTTGGGTCATCCGTTAACGCCTGTCGTTATAAATGATCTGACGTGACCCTTTTAGTGGTGGTTGCTGTTGTAGTTGTTGTAGTGTTCCCCAGCTGAAAACTGGGGGTGGGGGGGGGTCCACCTGGTATTATACAGTTGTACATTACTGATGCTTTTCATGGGGCAATAGGATTGCAGATGTGGTGGCTTTTTATTACCCCACCACATGGGCAGCCACTTACCGTCTTCCGAGGGTTTCTCTCCATTCCTGGAGGATGGATGCTGTTAAGCAAGGGTGCTTATTGTGGCTGAAGATGGTTCCCAGATAACTATGATGTTCAAGCTTAAAGTTGCTTTAATTACACAGAGACAGTACAGACTGTTAGGGACAGGGAGCCCAGGATGGCCACCTCGACTTTCACTCAGCTCCTGAACTCTAAAGCATGCAGGAGATAAGAGCATTTTAATGTAGCCTTGGTGTTCTTGCTGGTGTCACTGTGTTGTGTCACAGCCAACTCTAAAGCATGCAGGAGATAAGAACATTTTAATGTAGCCTTGGTGTTCTTGCTGGTGTCACTGTGTTGTGTCACAGCCAACTCTAAAGCATGCAGGAGATAAGAACATTTTAATGTAGCCTTGGTGTTCTTGCTGGTGTCACTGTGTTGTGTCACAGCCAACTCTAAAGCATGCAGGAGATAAGAGCATTTTAATGTAGCCTTGGTGTTCTTGCTGGTGTCACTGTGTTGTGTCACAGCCAACTCTAAAGCATGCAGGAGATAAGAGCATTTTAATGTAGCCTTGGTGTTCTTGCTGGTGTCACTGTGTTGTGTCACAGCCAACTCTAAAGCATGCAGGAGATAAGAGCATTTTAATGTAGCCTTGGTGTTCTTGCTGGTGTCACTGTGTTGTGTCACAGCCAACTCTAAAGCATGCAGGAGATAAGAGCATTTTAATGTAGCCTTGGTGTTCTTGCTGGTGTCACTGTGTTGTGTCCACAGCCAACTCTAAAGCATGCAGGAGATAAGAGCATTTTAATGTAGCCTTGGTGTTCTTGCTGGTGTCACTGTGTTGTGCCACAGCCAACTCTAAAGCATGCAGGAGATAAGAGCATTTTAATGTAGCCTTGGTGTTCTTGCTGGTGTCACTGTGTTGTGTCACAGCCAACTCTAAAGCATGCAGGAGATAAGAGCATTTTAATGTAGCCTTGGTGTTCTTGCTGGTGTCACTGTGTTGTGTCACAGCCAACTCTAAAGCATGCAGGAGATAAAAACATTTTAATGTAGCCTTGGTGTTCTTGCTGGTGTCACTGTGTTGTGTCACAGCCAACTCTAAAGCATGCAGGAGATAAGAGCATTTTAATGTAGCCTTGGTGTTCTTGCTGGTGTCACTGTGTTGTGTCACAGCCCAAGCAAAGGTGGGTTAGTAGTGGTTGAACCTTGAACTGCACGCACAAATAAATCTGAAACAAGAATGACCGCTAGCATTTTAGAACAAAATCAAACAAATAAAAAGTTTAAAAGAATGCTGTTTATTACGACAAAACACAACCAGCAAATTTTCAGGGTAGGCCCTTTTTAAGCTACAAAACAATATTTAAACAACGGTTAAACTGTGAAAAATGAGATGTAGGATACTTATCTGCTTTTGGTTGAGCTGTTTTGTTATGTTGGTTTGGTGTCCAGTGTCCGGACATGCCCACATTCTTCCAATTAATTATTACTTAAGAATAATCAGTAAAACATTGAGTGTGTGATTGATTGATTGATTGTTTCGTAGTTTGAAAAAGGGGCGTTGATTGATTGTTTGGTAGCTTGAAAAAGGGGCTTACCCTGAAAACTTGCATGTTGTGGTTTGTCATAATAAATAGCATTCTTTTTAACCTTTCATGTGTCTGGATCTTAAGCTGCATGACTAAAGTGTGACCACTGCTATTCTTTCTTCAGTTGATGGCCAGGCACCAGCAGGAACTGGACGACCTGCAAGACAAGCTGGAGTCGGACAAGTCTCGTCAGATGCTCAGCCTGCGAGAACGCCTGGCCAAGAATCGGCGCCGCCGAATGGAAGACCTGCGCAGGAAGCAGGATGCTGAGCTCACCGGCGAGATGCTGGAACAGCGCAAAGAACTGGATGAAGTGCGACTTAAACAGGTGTGTTTGTGTGGTTGCGTATGTATTTGTGTATGTGTTGTGTGTGTTGTGTGTGTGTGTGTGTGTGTGTGCATGCATACATGCATGCTTAGATCTGTAAATGGATAGGTCTTTTCCTGTAACGCCATCATTTATTTCTGATGGTAAGTGGGCAAGGTGGGAAATTTCCCTTTGTGTGATGCTTGTCAAGTGTGACAGTCACAGTCATTGCAACAGTATCGACATACAATTGGATTTAGTTCAAATAATACACATATATTATTTTGAGGAATATTAATAGAAGCCTCTTTTATGACATACATAGGCTGTAAGCAGTGCTGGTTCATGTATTTGAATTGCTACAATGAATATGACCATCTGGATGCACTACCTCTGTCTGCAGGCCAAGCAGGTGGAGAAGACTGCCATTGAGGAAGGCATTCGAGAGAACGGCACTGAAGACAGCGACAAAGTCATACAGGCTGTGCTGGCTGCTAGGCATGCACAGGTAAGTTGGTTGACTGGTCAGTTGGTCTGACTGATTCGTTGATCAGTTTAATCATTGGCTAACTTGTGTTTAGCTGACTGTGTGACTGACTGGAGTACTGAGACTGGTTGTCTTAGACATGGTCCTTTTTCATGGAAATGCATACAGAGTACACTAATCAGACAGTGAAGGGGGAGAGAGAGAGGAAATTGTTGAGAGTGTAACAGCTGGCAAAGAAAGAAAGAAAGAAAAACTTCTTCTTTCTCTGTGTTTTTGGGCTACAGAAGTTAGATAGTGCAAAATCTGCCATCCCCAAAATTGCTGCTAACCGGTCCCCCAACGTTTCATTGAGTCCCACTCTACTGCGTGGGCCACATCTGCCATCTCGGGACATCAAAGGTAGGGAGAATCGTCTAGAAACAGGTTGCCAGTCAATTTTCAGTCCCTCTGGAACTTGCTTAAAGTCATACCCACAAACCATTACGAGTACTTTTGAAGGGTTGCTGAAGTTTTTTTAAATCCCCATGGTCTGTGTTGTCTCAACTGTAAGAACTGCATGCTTATTTTCTGAACATCAACTTATTAATGGTTTATTATGCTGACTTGCAGGAGCTGCGTGACCTGGAGGCTGCCTATCAGGCCAAGCGCCGTATGATGGTGGACGAAGCACTGAACAAACTCCACGCTGATTACGACAAACAGCGTTCAGACCTGACGCGTCGTCACCAGGAGGAGCTGGCTGCTTTGAAGGTTCGTTGAGGGACAGATGCATTATCACTTATAAAGTCATCTTCTCCTTCCAGTCATCCCAGCTCCTTCTATGTCTTCATCTTCTTCTTTTCCTCCTCTTCCTTCTCCCCCACCAGTACCTCCTTCTCTCCTTTCTTCTTCTTCTCTTTCTTTGCATTTGAGAATGGAAGGGAGAGAGGAGTAAGAGCCAAACAGTGATTTGTCCCCCCAAAATTGAAATTGTGTCTTGATTTCTCACTTCTGTTCTTCTTTTTGTTAATATTCACACTGGTGGGAAGTAAGTAACGTGGTGTATGCCCAGTCAACCAGTACAGTTGCATCTGTCAGGTACATGTTCAGTTTGGCTTGATGAAATGCACGTATGATTTCACATTCCAAAACATACATTCAGTCCTGCTGTTGTTGTTTTTATTCAGAAACAAGCCCTTAGCCCTGAAGAGATGGCCGAACGCCGTGCAGCTTTGCTGAACCGCCAGCAGATGGAGCTGTCTGAGCTGGACCAGCGCCTCCAGGAGGACGAGAGTCAAGTCCAGCGAACTGCTGCTGCTGACTGGGAGGTGGCCTTCGCTCGTGACAAGCTGGCTCTGAAGGAACGCCACTACAAGGTAGGGCTGAGTCTGGACCAGGTCCCTGTGTCTGAGGCGGGTCTGTCTGTGTTGTGGTGTTCCACATGCTGACTGGGAGGTTCTGGACCAGACCCCTGTGTCTGAGGCGGTCGTGTCTATGTTATGTTGTGTGACTGGGAGGTTCTGGACCAGACCCCTGTGTCTTGAGGTCGGTTCGTGTCTGTGTTGTGTCGTTCCACATGCTGACTGGGAGGTTCTGGACCAGACCCCTGTGTCTGAGGCGGTCGTGTCTATGTTATGTTGTGTGACTGGGAGGTTCTGGACCAGACCCCTGTGTCTTGAGGTGGTCGTGTCTTGTTGTGTCGATCCACATGCTGACTGGGAGGTTCTGGACCAGACCCTGTGTCTGAGGCGGTTGTGTTGCGTTATGTGACTGGGAGGTGGCCTTCGCTTGTGACAAGCTTGCCCTGAAGGAACGCCACTACAAGGTAGGGCGAGTCTGGACCAGGTCCCTGTGTCTGAGGTGGTTGTGTTTGTGTTGCGGTGTTCCACATGCTGACTGGGAGGTTCTGGACCAGACCCCTGTGTCTGAGGTGGTCGTGTCTGTGTTGCGGTGTTCCACATGCTGACTGGGAGGTTCTGGACCAGACCCCTGTGTCTGAGGCGGTCGTGTCTGTTGTGTCGTTCTGGTGCTGGCTCATCATGGTCAGCCAGAGAAGCAAGAGATTCTAATCAGGATGATAGGCAGCAGATTTATTTTTGTATCTTTCTCATGTGTAAAAATCATTTATATATTTATTTATTTTTAAACACCTCAAACAATATTTTTCACAAAATTATGAGAACACCAACTCCTATGAGATATGTACATATAAGGAAAAAAAGCACCATTGGTAAGATGTTTGAGCATGCATCTTCAGTGGAGTTTATGTACCTTGCATTTACTCGCATGCCAGGTGAGAGTTACCCTAGGCGGCTCAGGTCTTGGCTGTTGTGTTTGTGTGACATCTTCCAAGCGCTGATTGACTTCTTTGTTGATTCATCTCTGATAACGAAGAAAGATAGGAAAGAAAGAAATCTCTTGACTCTGAATGACTCAAGTTTCCTGACCATCCAGGCTAGCTGCTGACAAAAGGTGAGTTGGATCATCAGTGGCTTCACCTTTTCAGATGGGGGTAAAAAGAGAAGAAAAGAAATGTGAGTGGTAGCATTTGACACCATTTTCTCTCATGGTGGATTTCTTCATCTTTCAGGAATTTGCGGATGCTTTGAAGCAGTACTCGCCACAGCACGAGGGTGTGGAGTCGGCTGAGAGCGCCGCAAAGGAATTGGAGGCGGTCAAGGCCGACCTGGAGCAGCGTCGTCGTGAGAAAGAGCAACAGCTGAAGAAGGAGCAGCAAGGTTGGTGTTGGCACTGAAAGGGATGTCTGCTTTTTTCTCTTTCTGCCCAGAGTCCTTTCTCTGCAAAGTTTCTTGCTTGTCATTGAAGGTCTTTCCTCTTCTGAATCTTTCCCGAGCTTCCTTTGTTGAAGGCTGATAGGTGCAGTTTGTCTCCTTCTCCACAGGATCCTTTCTCTCTTTCTGTGCTGTCAGAGCTTCCTTTGTTGAAAGGTTGATAGGCTGTCAGTTCGTCTCTCTTCTGCCCACAGGATCCTTTCTCTCTTTCTGTGCTGTCACAGCTTCCTTTGTTGAAAGGTTGATAGGCTGTCAGTTTGTCTCTCTTCTGCCCACAGGGTCCTTTCTCTCTTTCTGTGCTGTCAGAGCTTCCTTTGTTGAAAGGTTGATAGGCTGTCAGTTTGTCTCTCTTCTGCCCACAGGATCCTTTCTCTCTTTCTGTGCTGTCACAGCTTCCTTTGTTGAAAGGTTGATAGGCTGTCAGTTTGTCTCTCTTCTGCCCACAGGGTCCTTTCTCCCTTTCTGTGCTGTCACAGCTTCCTTTGCATGAATGGTGGACAGGCTGTTGGTTTGCCTCACCTTTACAACTATCATATTTGTGACTGTTGACATGTTAGATTCAACTTAAAGGCGCTGGCTGCCAGGGTTCAGTTCACTTCAAAGGTGTTGACTTCTGCATGCTGCAGATCACTTGCTCTACTGGCTGTGTTGAAGTAGTTGAAGGATCACACACAGAGTTTCTCTTCCTTTGAAGTACAGCGCAAATTTAGCATGTTGAAAAACAAGCTAGCTTTCTGATTTGGGGTAGGGTATGCATTTTGGGTGGATTGTTTGAGACACATTCTAGGAGATTTGAGAACAGCACTGCACACATATTTGGCTGCCAGAATTGATTATCACTCTTAGTTGTATTTGTAAGATGGTTAGTGACACACACACACCCCTTCCTCTCCCCACCACTGGATGAGAGAAAAAAAAGAGTTCTTTTTTTACTCTTTTGCAAAAGAAGGAACCAGTCCTTCATCCATTCATGCAGCCACCATGATGCACTGTAAAATTAAAACAAGCACTAGCATGACAGTTATTTCGCAAACTGAACAGCAGATCCGTGGGGTGTCACACTTTGTCATGCGCGTGCTGCATCTTGGCAGACTTTGAGAAGACGGAGGAGAAGCGCCTGGAGCAGGAGATGTCGGCCTACGCCCAGGAACTGGAGGAGGAGACGAAGAGGGAGAAGGAGAAGCACGACCGCAACATCGAGGCCCTCAACAAGCGCAAGGAGGAGCTGCTGGAGGAGAACAAGAGGAAGCTGCAGGTACTGTAGCAAGTCGCTGTTTCATTGTTGCTTTACGTCCACACAAACCACAAGGCTTCTTAGGGACTGGGCGCCCAGGATGGCCTCCTTGACTTTCACACAGCTCCTGAGCTCTGTAGCAAGTTGCTGTTTTACTGTTGCTTTACATCCACAGAAACCACAAGGCTTATTAAGGACCAGGAGCCCAGGAGGCCCCTTGATTTGGCCACCTTTTATTTCTTTCACCCCAAAAAACCTTTGGGGGGAACCCTCCCCCGTTTGTCCTGCTCGTTCAGTTCAGTGTTGCTTTACAGCCACAGAAACCACAACACTTATTATGCACCGGGAGCCCAGGATGGCCACCTCGACTTTCACACAGCTCCTGAACTCTGTTTGCATGAGTTCAGTTCAGTGTTGCTTTACGTCCACATAAACCACAATGCTTAGTCGGGACCGGGAGCCCAGGACAGCCACCTCGACTTTTACACACTTCTTGAGCTTTGCTGCATGTTGCTGTTTCAGTGTTGCTTTACATCCACAGAAACCACAAGGCTCAGTAGGGACCGGCAGTGGCACGGCCACCTTGATTTTTACACAGCTCCTGAGCTCTGAAAGTTGTTGATGTTGTTGATTGCTGTTACGTAGCACCTATTCTCCGATGTCGAGCAGACTCACTGCGCTCTTGTCGCATGCGATTATAAATGAGTGACTAGCCTTTTTGTCGCATGCTTTTGAATATCCACTAAAGTGGTGTACTTACAGCGCTGTTTGGTTGTTACACGGCTGATGCTGCATGAAACTGCACTTGGTCCTCGCTGAATGTGTTGCACTTGCTCCTCACGGGGAAACAAGGAGCACTCAGTCCCAAAACCACACATGTAACATCTTGTGTCTTCTCCCGGTGCCCAGGAGTAGATGGAGCAGCTGAAGACATTAGACATTTCTGTGAATACTGTTGCACTGGTCTTCATTGAATATACTGTTGCTCTGGTCTTCACTGAATACTGCTGCACTTGTCTTCACTGGATACTGTACTGTTGCACTGGTCTTCACTGAATACTGCTGCACTGGTCTTCACTGAATACTGGACTGTTGCACTGGTCTTCACTGAATACTGTTGCACTGGTCTTCACTGAATACTGGACTGTTGCACTGGTCTTCACTGAATACTGTTGCACTGGTCTTCACTGAATACTGTACTGTTGCACTGGTCTTCACTGAATACTGTTACACTGGTCTTCACTGAATACTGCTGCACTGGTCTTCACTGAATACTGTTACACTGGTCTTCATTGAATAGTGTTGCACTGGTCTTCACTGAATACTGTTACACTGGTCTTCATTGAATATGTGCACTGGTCTTCACTGAATACTGTTACACTGGTCTTCATTGAATAGTGTTGCACTGGTCTTCACTGAATACTGTTACACTGGTCTTCATTGAATAGTGTTGCACTGGTCTTCACTGAATACTGTTACACTGGTCTTCATTGAATAGTGTTGCACTGGTCTTCACTGAATACTGTTACACTGGTCTTCATTGAATAGTGTTGCACTGGTCTTCACTGAATACTGTTACACTGGTCTTCACTTTAATACTGTTACACTGGTCTTCACTGAATACTGTTACACTGGTCTTCACTGAATACTGTTACACTGGTCTTCACTGAATACTGTTACACTGGTCTTCACTGAATACTGTTACACTGGTCTTCATTGAATACTGTTACACTGGTCTTCATTGAATAGTGTTGCACGTGGCCTTTTGGGGAACCATCAGCATTCAGTCACAAACCTCACCCATGACGCATTGTGTCTTCCCCCCTTTTCCCAGGAGGAGATGGAGCGGCTGAAGGCGTCGGGGGCCAGCCAGGAGGAGCAGGACGCTCTGATAAAGCAGCACCAGCACAACGTCAACAACCTGGTGGGCAAGCTGGAGGCGGACCGCCTGCGCATGCAGAGCAGCCTGCAGGAGCGGCTGAAGAAGCGGCGCCAGGACAAGCTGCAGCAGAAGGGGCAGGAGCTGAAGCAGGAGGCTGACCAGCAGCACCGGCAGATGGAGAACCAGCAGCAGAAGGAGCTGGAGAGGCTCAAGATGGATGAGGTGGGTGTGGGGCAGGGGGTTGAGGGGGTGGGGGGGGGTAAGGGGAAGAAGCTGTAGCAGAAGGGACAGGAGGCTGACCAGGAGCACAGGCAGATGGAGAACCACCAGCAGAAGGAGCTGGATAGGCTCAAGATGGATGAGGTGGGTGTGGGGCAGGGGGTTGAGGGGGGGGGGGGGGGGGGGGGTAAGGGGAAGAAGCTGTAGCAGAAGGGACAGGAGGCTGACCAGGAGCACAGGCAGATGGAGAACCACCAGCAGAAGGAGCTGGATAGGCTCAAGATGGATGAGGTGGGTGTGGGGCAGGGGGTTGAGGGGGGGGGGGGGGGGGGTAAGGGGAAGAAGCTGTAGCAGAAGGGACAGGAGGCTGACCAGGAGCACAGGCAGATGGAGAACCACCAGCAGAAGGAGCTGGATAGGCTCAAGATGGATGAGGTGGGTGTGGCCGGGTTGCCTCTGTGTGAGTGGTGCCGGTGGGGGGGGGGGAGATGGGGTATGTGTGGTGTGTGTGTGGGGGGGGGGGTGTACGTGTAAGGGAGTGAAGGGTGTATGGGTGGTGTGTGAGGGTGCAAGTGTGTTTATTTGGAGGGAGGGTTAGTTTGTGTGGTGTTTGCATATGTGTGAGTAGTGTTGGGGGGTGGGGGGGTAAGAGAGAAAAGAGAGTTGGGTGAACTAGAGCCAAGTGAAAAATTTAATAGGTTAGACAAATAACTCATGTAGTTGGCGTTCATACATAAACGGGTACGATCAGGGCAATGACAGGTACAAAAATGAAGAAAGAAAAAAGTAAATGTGTGTGTAAATGAGGGAGTCAGTTGAGACAGAGGTGTGCCAGGGACCTGGTAACTTGAAGATCAAGCGTTCAGCTTGTGCTGCATATAAACTGTGGCTGAGCAGACGCATCTCTGGCGTGCGAGTTAGAACAGACAGAGTGTACTTAATTTGCAAGCAAACTCACATCCATTAATCTTACCTTTCGCAGACTCTGACCCTACAAGAGGCCCTCAACGTTGATCGACTGGGTCGCCAAGATGGTGTTGGAGCCCCGGCCGCATTCGGTGACAGCGGCAGCACTCCAGCACACCCCGCAGTTACATCTCGGTCAGAAGCCGAGGAGGGCAGCATGCCCACCAGCTTCACGCAGGCCGCTCCGCTGAATGAAGCTGAGCTGCTAGCCCTTCTGATGGCCTCCCCACTGTACCAGAAACTGGAGAAGGTGAAGAGAGCCGTGGCCAGTGGTGCTCTGCAGAATGCTCCAGCTTCTTCAGGTGAGTTTGATGGTGAAACGCTGAATAGAATTGAAACGATATGCCTGGAAAGGTAGCGATATAGGCAGCTGTTCACACCGCATTCCTGAAGAAAGCTCCAGCTTCTTAAGTAAGTTGATGTTGAATAGAGTTGAAACAAGATGCTTGGAAAGGTAGCTAGGCAACTGTTAACATCGCAGTCCTGCAGAACACTCCATCTTCTTCAGGTAAGTTGATGCTGAAATGTTGAATAGAGGACTGACCCTATCCTCAGTGCACTGATCATTCCCTTTACAGTTGGTCACATTGGACCATATTCCCAATGTACTGATTGTTTCTCTTTGCAGATAGCCACATTGATGACCCTATTCTCAATGCATTGATTATTCCTTTTTCAGATGGCTACATTGATGACCCTATCCTCAATGCATCGATCATTCCCATTGCCGATGGCCACATTGATGACCTTGTCCTCAATGCATTGATCATTCCATTTCTTTTGAGGTGGCCATATTGATGACCCTATCCTCAATGCATTGATCATTCCCTTTGCAGATAGCTACATTGATGACCCTATCCTCAATGCATTGATCATTCCCTTTGCAGATAGCCACATTAATGACCTTGTCCTCAATGCATCAATCATTCCCTTTGCAGATGGCCACATGGATGACCTTGTCTTCAGTGCATTGATCATTCCCTTTGCAGTTGGTCACACTGATGACCATGTTCACAGTGTATTGATCGTTTCCCTTTGCAGATGGCCTCATGGATGACCCGATCCTCAATGCATTGATCATTTCCCATTGCAGATAGCCACATTGATGACCTTGCCCTGTGCATTGATCATTCCCTTTGCAGATGGCCACATGGATGACCCTATCCTCAGTGCATTGATCATTTCCCTTTGCAGATGGCCACATGGATGATCCTATCCTCAGTGTATTGATCATTTCCCTTTGCAGATGGCCACATGGATGACCGCGATGCCCAGTGGACAGGAGACAAGGACCTCTCTCCCCTGGACGTCAACTCTCTGGATGCCCGGTCTTTCGTCATCTACAAATTTGGCTGCTTCATCGCCGGTGTTGTTGCCGCGCGCTGCCAGCATGCTCCGGTGACCATCCTGCTGGCAGACCGCATCCCAGCTAACCCTCAGCTGACGCGCAACCTGTACCGCAATTCCTTCCACTTTGATGCCAACAACCGCATCCTGTACGTGCGTGCTGCTCGGCTGGACACGGTGGGAGAGTTTGTGCTGGTGCTGGTCCACTGCCTGGCCCACATCAAGTCTGGTGAGTGGGGAATCATGAGGGTGATGACAACAGTCATAATTAGGCTAATGAATTACAGTGGTTAGTTTTGTTTTCTAATGCCTCACCCACCTCAAGTCTGGTGAGTGGGGATGAACCAGTTTTATTTTCTGTCTGTTCACAACAGGGTGATATTATATCCCCCCAAAAAAGAAAAAAAAGAAAAAAGAGGTCACTCTATAGAAGAAGTGCATTTATCCTTCTGTTATATACAAAAATTGAAACCTCCACAGTGTATACAGAATGTGAAGATTACAACCATACTCGGACAAGAAACTACGTTTTTGAGGGGCTCTTCTCTTCCTAGTTTCATTGGGGAGCGTTTCTTTTGATTGGAGATGAAAAGGGGTCTGTCCAAAGAAAAATTACCACTGGTCTTTGACTTTATCAGTATCATCAACCCAAATGATCAGTCATGGCAATCAAAACACTTCAGTCTGGTATATTCTCCAATGTCTTTCTTTCTTCAGGCGATCTGAGAGACGACAGCAAACCGGCCTTTGTCCGCGAATACCAGCGAGCGCTGACAGTCGTGTGCGACTCCCTCTTCTTTGCTCACCACAATCGCCCCTCGGACACCCTTCAGTCCGTCGCCACGGCAATGGGCACGGATGCTGGCACTGCCGGCCAGGCGCTGCAGAGCCTGTTTGGCCAGAGCCCCAC
The DNA here is from genome assembly GCA_018857735.1 of Alviniconcha marisindica. Lineage (NCBI taxonomy): Eukaryota > Metazoa > Mollusca > Gastropoda > Provannidae > Alviniconcha > Alviniconcha marisindica. The sequence goes on from JABMCL010003248.1 coordinate 249,664, forward strand.
TGAGGATGCACGAACACGAGTTGTGGAGGATCTTCTGGACGTAAAAGTTCTGCCTGAGGTTGACTCTCATGGACGGCAGTTTAATGCCGAGAGGGTGCAGGAGAGGTGAGTTTGTGTGCTGGGTAGAGGGAGAGGGGGGTACGGGAGTGTGAGCATGAGGTAAAATGCATGTGATATGAGTGTAAAGGTTTTTGTTAAAAAATTTAAAAATAAAGTGTTTGTAAAGCACAAAATCTTGCCCATAGAGACCATTCTAAGCTCACACACACACACACACACGCACGCACGCACGCACGCACGCACGCACGCACGCATACACATGCACGCACGCACGCACGCATACACACACACACACACACGTGCATACACACACATGCATGCACACACACACACACACACACACACACACACACACACACGCACACACACACCACACACACACACACACACACACACACAGGGGAACTTAAATGGAAAAAAACATCACAGGCCCTGTGGATGTGAATGAGAATGGGGAAAAATAGACATGGCAGTTAAAAATGTCTTCAAAGATCCAAACACATAAAAGGTTAAAAAGAACACTTATTTAATATGACAAAACACACAGACACCAAAACAAAACAAACAACAACAAAAAACCAATAAAATAAGCGTTCTTTCTGACCTTTTATGTGTTTGGATCTTGTTTTAGAACCCAAGCAGTCATCCTTGTTTCAGATTTTCAGTCTTCGAAGTTTGCAGAATCATGATTGTAAATGCTGCCAATTTTGTGCCAAATAGTCTGTAGCACTGGCATCTCACAAGACCAGCAAAAGTATGAAATACATCATGAGCCAACCTTTTTCTGCTCTTCATTGCTGAAGAGTGAATGACCAAGGCTGCACCGTGAGGAGCTCAAATTTCAAAACCTGAAAAGTGCTTCTTTTATATGAATATTTATAGAAGAACAAAATAAACTGAAGAGGGTTATACTCCATACAGAGATTTGTACATTCACACTCTCAGTTCTGAGTTTGGACTTCTGTTACCTCCTACATGTTTGGAGACCCAAAAAATGACAAAAGCTGCTGATGAAATTTGCACAGGCTGTCAAAGTGGGGAGAAGGAGAGAGGAATGAACATGGATGACGTTTTTGACTTATATTTAAATTTTCTACCCTCTGCAGACTGTCCAAGTACAGCAACTTTTCGATGACAAACAAACTTCAAGACATGCTGGGAGACCTGGAGGACAAAGTTCGCCAGGCTGGGTCACAGGGGTCATCCAGAGAGGTCTTGGAGCAATTGTCACAACTTAGCCAGAGATATTCCACTGCAGGTGAGTTGATTGCAGGTTTTTGTTTTAAGCCATCTAAGTTGTGTGTTGTTGTTTTGGGGTAAATTGGACATTCAACTGGCTGGCATCAGTTTGATCGGTTTGCTTGTTGTTGTTTTTATTTATGTGAACACTTGTCAAACATCTCATCTCGATATGAGCCCTAGCTTTTCACAATGGCGGCTATATAACTCCCTTGTGTGCTTCCATGCAGACCCACTACGCTCTAGTCAAATGTGACTGCATGAGCGACTAGCTTCATGCAGCGTGTTTTTGAATAGCCACTGAAGTGGCGTACTTACAGCGTTGTTTGGTCGTTACATGGCTGATGCCATGTGAAACTGCTGCCATTTGAGGCAACATACACAGGGCACATTTGTGTTTTGCTGTACCCTGCCACCTTTCATTTTTTGCAGAATGACCAGGATCTTTTACATGCTACTGCAGTGGTGGGGGGGCGGGGGGGGGGGGGGGGGTCAGTGGTCTGTAGCGTGCAAAGATCAATGCTAAATTGGCTTGTCAGATGTCCTTTGGCAATAACATGACTGTTGCATTTTTCTTGAATATCAAGTGTAATAAATGTCCAGTTTGGGTTACTGTCAGTCTCACCAGTGGAAAGGATTAGAAGCAGAAATGAAGGACAGTCTTTGCTTTCATTTCAATTTTTTTTTTAAATTCCTTATCATCATTTATTTCATATAGTTACCCTGCTCATTTATGTCGCTCTTTTCTATCCTGTACTGCCCTCCATTTCGAATACATCCACTCCCCCACCCCTACCCTCCACCACTCTTTTACAAACAGACTTTGTACTGATGGATAACTTGTTTGTACACAGGTACCACAGTACTGACCCGACAGGTAGCACCCAGTTTCAGCATGGCCAACCTGAGTGGTCATGCGCTGTGGCAGACCTTCGTCAACAGAATGGGATCTGAACCAGAACCGTCAGCTACTGCAGCAGCAGTCACCCCATCAGCACAGGTGAGTTTGGATGTCCTGGGGTCATTGAATTAGAATTTTTTTGTTGAAACAGGTGTCTGGTAAAATATACCTCTGTGTGTGTCATTTAGTAAATGATGCACAGTGTTTTTGTTTTCCTTAAGTCTATGGTGTATGTTACGATAATTATAAAAAAATCTTTTGATTTTTTTTTTCTTCTTCTTCCATATTGTGTCCAACTGAACATTTTGAAGACTCTGACACTTCAAGTGTGTGCTGGATTATTTGCATTTCCATAATCCACTTAACACTGACATGGAATGTAGGATCTTTGGCATGCATATGTGATCTATTTGCATGCTTTTTAAAAAGTCTCATCTATAGTTTCATCAAGTCTGCACAGAATTTGTCTCTGGAGAAATCTCAGGGCAGGTGCGAAGCCTAGCATGTAACGGTAGCCCATCCATGTAGTGACCACGCTCAGTCATGCTTAACTTCGCCTTTGAGTGCCACTGATCTCATTCTGCACCACCAACTCTGTGTGTGTGTGGTGTGCATGACATGCATGCTGTATGTGTTGATGCATATGCATGTTGCATGCATGTGAAGTGTATGCATGTGTCAGTGCATGGGCACAGGTATTAATGCACATAAAAGCAAGAGTGATGTCCCAACAAAAACCAATAAATACACAAGACTTCCTCTCTGACCATCCTTGCTCCTGTCTGTCACCAGGACGACTATGACGACCTCTGCAGCGACTTTGCCCGAGTGTGCCAACAGCAGATCGCAGCCCGTGACGCCATACGCACCTGCGAGCAAGACATCACCGCAGAGATGGAGCTCCTGGAACGCAGCAAGGGCGCCGAGCGCGACCTGCACGCCAAGAAGCAGCAGGAGGCCACCCAGCAGCTGAACGCAGCCAGGGCCCAGCTAGAGAAGCTCAACGCCGAGCGCTCCCGCATTGAGAAACTGTTGGAGAAGTCGGCCATTGTTGGCGCCAGCAAACCGCAGCCAGAGAGTCCTGCAGCTGCTGGGGGTGCCGCCAGCAGTGGCAAACCAAAATCTGACAAGTCTGGACGCAAAAGTGAAAAGCTGAAGAAGTAAACATGGCCCTGAGAGACAGAAAAGCCAACAGCTGAAGAAGTCGGGAAGAGCTGGCTCTTAGAGACAATTTTGTTACTGAATGTGCACACTACCTGCCAATGTACTACAGGTTTTTTTTATGATCAATGGACACTAGTGTTGGTAACCGGTGTGAGAACCTATTGAAAACTGAGTATAAGGTAGAAGGAATTAAGTGAATGGCATGAATTATACTTTTCATTATATGTACATGTATATACTGCATAAATATCTGGGGACATACTCATTTCTTTAATGTGTTTGAAAGTTTGTGGGGAAACTAATGGGGGATTGAGGTGGCATGGGTGGGAATAAGATGGCTTCGTGCTGCATTTTTTTATTAGCATGTTTTTATTTCTTTGTACTGTCGACCTAAGAGGAACGTTTGTAGATACAGCAACAGATCTTGAAGTGCTGTTGCGTTTAGTGAGTGTTCCTTCCAGATTTTTCATTGCAAAGCTAATAGGCAGAGAAATGAACTTTGTGTATAGTTAAAATTCAAGAAAAGAATGAAATAGAAGGACCTGTGAGCAGTGGTTTTGCAGTGCATCATTGAACTGCAGTTGCTGGATGTTAACGGAAAAAAGGTATGCAACTGTGTGGATTTGTAAATAGGCATTTGAATTGAAGGGTCTTTTTTTGTTTTGTTCTTGTTTCAGTTGTTTTGCTTGCATTTTTGCATTTGTAAATATTCTGATGTTTACTTCTGTAATGCAGCTGAACTGTGATAAAGTTGTAATATTACCCTTTAAAAAAAGCCTTGGATCAAAAAATAATTTGTGATGTTCTTTGGAAGGATTTTCAAAGCAACTATCTTGCCTATGATTCAAAAGCAATCCGTCCCTCACTACAAGCGTTATTTTGGAACACATATTTCAAACTTTATTCAAAATCATGTTTACATTTTTTAGAACAAATTTACATGTTCTAATGGTGATGTTGTGATCTACACACATAATAAAGTGATTGTTTTCATGTTTGATTTTTCTCTCTTTTCCAGTCTTGTTTTTTTGTTTGTTTTGTTTTTGTACCTGTTCTGGAGGCAATATTGTGCAATACTGCGTTTGCGATTGGTGGCGGTATTGTTAACAATAACATGAACATTTCAATACAAATTCTTTTCTTTGTACTTAGCAATACCAGGATTTTAGGCCACTAAATTTTAATTGGGTTTGATGTGCTGTCCACATTTAACTCTTAGCAAGTTTAAAATTTAAATATAAACAGTTTTAAATTTCCGAGCCAGATTGTCCAAGTGGCGTGTGCTCATTTGGTCTCACTTTCGCGTGTGCATATTTTTTACACCGTCTTCACATTCCTGGTGGCCTTAAAATTCACTTAACTGTTCTTTCTGCTCTAGCACTGATGTGGTGTATGCACTCAACCTGGATTACAGGTGAGTTTTGATTGCTCAAATGAATATTATTGCAGGGGAAATCTACAGTAACTCTTTACCAAAGTATCTTTTGATTTTCTTCTTTGTATATATTGATGTCAATAGTTTTTGAAGTTTTGAATTGTGCAGTTCTAGATCTGTAATTTGCATAATACTTTTCTCTGGACAAGTGATGAGTTGTCACACACTGGGCTTCTGTAATATTGTTATTAAAGTAATGTTTACATTTTGATTTTTTCCCCCTCATTTCCGTCCCAGCAATTTTGTGTGAAATGTTCTGAACACAATGTAATGCTCTGGTCTTTATTTAATATTTGTAATACATTCATTTTCTTATGAATAAAAATGAGTATGCATTCATAAAATTTGCATTTGTTGTTGTACTTTGTCATTTGTGTGTGTGTGTGTGTGTGTGTGTGTGTGTGTGTGTGTGTGTGTGTGCAAACATGTGCTGTGTGTGTGTGTGTGTGTGTGTGTGTGTGTGTGTGTGTGTGCAAACATGTGCATAATATGTGTATGTATTTTCGTCAGAGAAAGATTAGCTTCAAGTTTATGCCCCCCCCCCCCCCCCCCAACACACACACATATACACGCACACCCTGCCCCCAAGAACAACAAAATTACATTAAACTTTCAGGCCTTATTATGGAATCAAAGTTATTTCAACTTTAGTGTCATTTAAAGCATCACAAAATTTTAAAGTGGCAGTCGTAAGTCACTAGCTGTGACTGTTTTGTGCCTGAATACATGGGATCAATTACCACCACCAGCTGAAACCATGCACCGGATGCCATGTTCCACAGATGAGCAGTAATCAATGCCTTTGCGTCAGTTTCTGTAGCTTGCCATAGTGTTGCTGATGGTTTCAGGAGATATGGCTCTTTCTTTTTTCTCTCTTCTTCCTTTATTTTTTTTATATTTTTATATACTGATCAGTTGTCTTAGCATTGCCAGGTGATTACATAGGACCATTCAATTTATTTTCACAAATCACATCGGCCATGCAGACGAAACCATTGATTCATTTCATGCGACCAGTTCTTTTATCAAGTAGTTTCAGTGATTGGTTTAGTTAAACTTGTTTAACTTCGCCAACTTGTCTCTGAAGTGGTACTCAGTGGCCAGGACCGAGATCCCAGGAGGTGGGGAGAGAGAGAGAGACTACACCTAATGCTACACTGTCACCACCAGAATGACTCCCGCATTGTGATGGGCAGCAATGACAGCCATTTTCATGTCTGATTAATTGTGAACGCAAAGTCACAACAGAGTCCACAGCCCACAACTTTGGAAGAGAAAGGAGAGCAGAACTGAACTGACCATCTTCTGCTTACCAGCCTAATGCATTACGAGTAGTTGCAACCAGCTCAACCAGTTTGTCTGGGATTTTGTTTGCTTTTATTCCAAATATACTTCTGGGTGTTCGAAGAAAAAGAAGAAACAATAAAAGCATGGGGGATTCTTGGACATGCGCATACTGTTTATGTTTCTTGTCAACTAAATTTCTTCTACGCAGTAAAGCAAACTGCGCGACCACATCTAGAAGAATAAATATTCGAACAAAACAACGAAAAAACTACTGATTATTTTGTGTTCGACACTTCTAAGGGTGTCATCCAGGGTAGATAACTCTCAATGCACATCATATCGCGGGAAGGCTAGCACAGTAGCAGTCGCTAGCAAGCTCTAGGCATATCCTGTGCAGAACTTTAGTGTTTAGTTACCTCCAAGGTACATATTATATATATCCTTGAGTTGAAGGGGTAACCATAGCTATTGCAGTGTAGTGTCTCTGACTGTTTGAGATCTGCCATGCGAGTAAGTACAACTTACATAAGTTACAAGGTTTACACTGAACTCAAGTTGTGTCGAATGTACAGGTCTCTGTTGAACTTGAAGTTTATAATATATAATTTATACACTGTATTTACTCGCATACCAGGTCAGAGTGATAGTAGGCGGCTCTGGTCTTTGTTATTGTGTTTCTGTGACATCTGTCGAGCGCTTATTAAGTCCCTTGTGTGTTGATACTGTACATGTATGAGTGATGCACTCTGGGCCTCGTTCTGTTTTAGACTGATTTTCATAAAACTCCGTTTAGAAATTAAATTTAAAGTAGTGACCAGTGCTAAACAAAATCCTTGACTTGTAACCACCCCATTGTAAACAACAGCTCCAAAAGGATGGAGGAAGAGGAAAAGCTGAGGCAGTTGATAAACCAGCATGATGAGGAAGAGGAGGAGGAGGAGGAGTGGTCCAAGCCAGTGGAGGACCACACTCTGGGCCATAGCACGAGCAGCAGCTTGCAGAATCAGCTGAATGGTCAAAGGAACAGTTGTGCAAGGTCCAGCCAAGGTAAACAAACTATACACAGCATCTGGTGACTCCCCCCCCCCCCCCCCCCCAAACACACACACACAGACTGACAGAGGTTGTTAAATGCAGAATTATTCAGTGGCAGCAAGCCAAGGCATGAGCATGACCACAATTACAAAAGCACATAGAATACACCAGTCAATCACAAACCATAACTTTTACTATTGTACTAATGCATGTATACATATGTACACATAGTTCAGGAGCTGTGTGAGAGTCGAGGTGGCCGTCCTGGGCTGTCCGTCCTAACGAGCCTTCTGGTTTCTGTGGACATAAAGCTATATTGAACCATGCTTCAGCATTGGCCTCAGCTTGTCCCTAATATGTCAACTGACATCTGAGGACATTAAGCAACACTACCTACCTACATATGTACAATATTCCATCAACCTCACCATGCACAGTTAACAATAACAGTTTAATGCTCTTGAACCTAGCACCTGCAGATAATGTGGTGCTGGGCTGTTCCGGCTCAGTTTTTTTTAGTTTTTTTATTGCCTTGCTGTTGTCTGCAGGATCAGTACCTGCAGAACTTGATCACCCACGGACCATTCTGCACATTGACATAGACTGCTTCTACGCTCAGGTGGAGATGATACATAACCCAGAACTACGAGACGTTCCTCTGGGTGAGTTCTCCTTGGTTCAGACCCCTGATCCTGATCGCTTTGTGGATATAACTATCTGTTCAGTGTGTGCATAGTCATAATTTTTTCCACAAGATGACTAAAATTGTGAAAGTGCATGCCCAACCCCTGATCCTGAACCTTTTGTGGATATAACTATCTGTTTCCAGTGTGCATAATCATGATTTTTTCCGCAAGATGACTAAAATTGTGAGAGTGCATGCCCAACCCCTGATCCTGAACCTTTTGTCGATAAAACTGTCTGTTTCCAGTGTGCATAATCATTATATTGTGAGAGTGCATGGGCATGTTGTGGACATCAAGCAATTTTCTCAGAAAAGTTTGGCCGGTCCATTACCTTCTCTGTGCAGCGTAAGTACTGTTAGTGTTACTAGTTGATGTTCTGTTACAAAAGAGACAAACTAGTTCAGATGACAAAAGCTTACGATAAATGAATATATGCAGTCTTATGACACAATTGACTCCCTAAATTGTGATATTTTTGGCTGTTGAAGTGTTATTGCCAAAAACAAAAACATCAATTTTTTTCAAGCAAATCATACGATTATTAGCTGATGCATATTCAGTTGGATGTATAAATACTGCCTTAAATTTGGAGCATATGAATTATGATCCAATACATGCATATTCATTGCGTTAATGATTGACTGGATTGCAGCTGCATTACAGTGTACATTGCTACGGTGTGTGTTTGTGTCCGCAACAGGCATTCAGCAGAAGTACCTGCTGGTGACATGTAACTACCCAGCCAGAGCGCGGGGCGTGACCAAACTGATGGGAATCACTGAGGCAAAGAAGAAATGTCCGGAGCTCGTCTTGGTCAGTGGGGAGGATCTGACTCGTTACAGGGAGATGTCCTACAAAATATCAGGTGTGCACAGGTATTTCAGGCTCACGTACTGTATTTTGAATTTGAAACAGATGCTTGTCAGGGTTATTTGTTGTTTCAGTATGACAGAAATATCAGTCGTGCAAGTCATTCTGAAATCTGATTCTTGTTGTATTGTTATGAATATTACACACTGGCTTGAGATGTCTATAAATTAATACTTTCATGGAATTATAGTCCTGCAGGTACTCCGGTCATACAAGATGTACAGAGTCTTCATTTTCACATGATACAGAATTTTACATTATGTGGGCTTGTACAAATTGTCCATGGTAGACAGACATTATTAGTATATTATGCACATACACTCTCAGTCCCTCTCTCTCTGTTTTTATGTCTCTCTCTCTGTTTGTGTCTGTCTCTCTCTCTCTGTTTATTTGTATGTCTCAGGGTTTTTTTCCTTTCTCTCTCTCTCTTTCTGTTTTCATCTGTCACTCTGTTTTTGTCTGTCACTTTTTGTTCTTTTTTTCCATCTGTTTTTTGTCTGCTTCTGAGACTTTTTTTTCTTCTTCTTTCTCCCCCCCCCCTCCCCCCTCATTTTCATCTGTCACTGTTTTTGTCTCTTTCTCCCTGTTTTTGTCCATCTCTCTGTTTTTGCCTGTCTCTCTCAGTTTTTGTATGTCTCTCCATTTTTGTCTCTTTCTCTCTGTCCAGCATGCATTCATGCCTTCGTCCTCCTCCTTGTGATACACTGTTGGGTCTACCAGCAGGTTTCGCTCACAATGAAAGGCATGTGTTGCAGAGTTCTTGATGAAGTATACACCGCATGTGGAAAGGCTGGGTTTTGACGAGAATTACTTGGATTTGTCAGAAATGGTGGAGCAGAGACTTCATGGTGGCACTGCACAAACTGACGTTGTGGGGCATGTCTATTCACCAGCTGGTCAGTTGCTTGGCTTTGATTGTCAGTCTCAGTTTCTCTCGCTGTCCACAAGTGAAAATTGTGAGATTTGTGAAGCACAGAATCTGTTTCATCCTTCAGATGTTTTCTGTTTTATTTGTTGTGGTTTTGTATGCAGTAATTTAAAGACTGAGTGTGGTTCCCATTAAAATAATTTAACAATTTTTAAGCAGTTCAAAATCAGTGTAATGAATGGTGTGATGAATTTAATCAGTTTAGTTTACATGTGCTATTGATATGTCAGCTAAAGCTAGTGTTCAGACCTCCATGGTTTATAGGCTCCATGGGTTACAATGGTTTATTGTGTACTGTAGTATACCACTGTTATTGAAATGTATTTCATAAACCTCAGAGATTTATTCCCATTTTCCTTTCAGACTCCTCATCAGAGTCTGAACCCTTAAAATGTATAAACCTCAGAGATTTATTTCCATTCTCCTTTCAGGCTCTTTGTCAGAGCCTGAACTGTTGAAATGTATAAACTTCAGAGATTTATTCCCATTCTTCTTTCAGGCTCCTCGTCAGAGTCCAAACTGTTGAAATATATAAACCTCAGAGATTCTACCTTCAGGCTCCTCGTCAGAGTCCGAACTGTTGAAATAGAAAAAAACTTATTTATTCTCATTCTCATTTCAGGGTCCTTGTCAGAGTCTGAACTGTTAAAACATTTAAACCTCAGAGATTTATTCCCATTCTCCTGTCAGGCTCCTCGTCAGAGTTCGAATTGTTGAAACGTATAAACTTCAGAGATTTATTCCCATTTTCCTTTCAGAGTCCGAACTGTTGAAATGTATAAACCTCAGATATTCATTCCCATTCTCCTTTCAGGCTCTGAACTGTTGAAATATATAAACCTCAGAGATTTATTCCCATTCTCTTTTCAGGCTCCTTGTCAGAATCCGAACTGTTGAAACATATAAACCTCAGAGATTTATTCCCATTGTCCATTCAGGGTCCTTGTCAGAGTCCGAATTGTTGAAATGTATAAACCTCAGAGATTTATTCCCTTTCTCCTTTCAAACTCCTGGTCAGAGTCTGAACTGTTGAGATGTATAAACCTTGGAGATTTATTTCCATTATCTCCTTTCAGGCTCCTCGTCAGAGTCCAAAGTGTTGAAACGTATAAACCTCAGAGATTTATTCCCATTTCTCGTTTTAGACTCCTCGTCAGAATACGAACAGCCCACCATCAAGCCCTGTTCATGCGGTTGCCACCGCCGCCTGACGATTGGCTCACAGATTGCCGCTGACATCCGGTCGGCCCTGAGCGTGGAGCTGGGCATCACGTGCTGCGCGGGCATCGCCCACAACAAGCTGCTCGCCAAGATAGCAGGGGGTCAGCACAAACCCAACCAGCAGACCACCGTCCTTCCATGCCATGCTCTGCCCCTTATCTCCGGTCTGGACAGCGTCCACCGCATTCCTGGTGAGACGCTGCTGCTGGTTCACAAGCGATGCCGGATGTGAGAGAGAAGGCAAAATTTGGATGTTCCCGGGTGTGTTAGTCTGGAGGTTGTTTCACAGCATGATCTCTTGGAAGAAAAAGAGTGACCTTTTACAAGGTGGTGCTGTGTCATGGGATCCATTGTACAGTGGAACTCCTCTTTTAAGACCACCCTAAAATAATGATAACAATAAAGGAGTGGGCGGAGGTGGGGGTGGGAGACATGCTAAGTAGAGTATGTGTGCATTTATACAACTGTATAAATCACACAAACACTCTAGGTCTGTCAACAGCAAATTCATGAACTGCGTAAGTAACTTGATGGAGAGGGTGGGGACAGAGCCCAGGAGAGATCAAGAGCAAGGAGGTGGAGCTGGGCTCTCGTAGCTGGATGGATTGTCTTGCTGGTGATCGAGTTGTTCCTCAGCAGTCGCTTCTCAGACACTGTCTTTGTGACTTTGCTCCGCACAGCTGTTGAAACAGCAGTTAGCGAAGTACACAAGTTGCTTTGCACTGGCGGGGTCCCCACCTCCTTAACACTGTTGTTCTGGCGGCGGCTGACAGTCTCTTCGGTCTTTGCGGGTCAGAGCGCTTGGATGAGCTATTCGTCTCTACTCGACCCCACCCTTAATAAGCCTTATGGTTTTTGTGGACATAAAGCACTGTGAAAGAAGAAGGGGTTGGGATTATTCACCCACAATCACAAATCACTCACTCCCTGACACAAACCTGTACGCAAAACGTACACTGATGGGCTGGGATTTGGACACAGACAGGTCTGTTGAACCGCAAAACTATCAGAGACGAGGTGGGTCGTTAGCTGAGAACTGAGCAGAAAAGGTTTTGAAAGGGGTGTGGTCCTTGGTGACAGGTTTACAAACGGAAATTGTATGAAGGGAAAGGTTTCAAGAAAAAAAAGGTGATATTAAAAAAGGGTGTTTCTTCAAAGGTTTCACTGTATTGCAGAATGGTATAATGACCGTCTGGTTCTTTTTACAAGATAAAAAGTGGAGACCCTGTTGCCTGGGGCGTATTCTGTTTAACAAGGTGCTCTTGGATGCTCAGAGAACTGCAGAGTAACCATTGATCACACTAGTCATGTTTCAAACCAGTGTGACATTTATAAGTTAATGAAAATGGTTCACAGAAACTAGTCAGAAAATTACTGTAACCAGTCAGATGTACTACCAGAGCTTTACTTTCAAACATCCTGTTCCCTCCCCTATCTAGAAAACACACAAACAGTACATTCTCTCACTCTCTGATGTGTGTTATTGTGTTGTTGTTTTTTATAGTTTTTGTTTTTTAGAACCAGTCAAACAAACTAACAGATTTGACAGATGACTGACCAGTTGCTGATTTTATGTCCGGAATATGCTGATCTTCACTTGTAAAATACAGGAAATTATTGTTAATGCGAACCCTGGTAACACAAACCCTGGTGGTGGCTAGCCTTCTGACGACTGAGGATTACTCTGCTGACCATGGCAGATTTCAGTCACTAGGTTTTGCAGTGAAGTACATTTTGCCATTTCAAATTCTTTTGCTGCCATGTTGTGCAGGGGTAGGCTGGGCGACCAGTAAGCGACTCAAGATGTTGGGGGTGGTCAGTGTCTCCGATCTGCGACAGTTTCCTCGCTCGCAGCTGGAGGAGGAGCTGGGAGTCGCCGTGGCAACCACCATTCATCAGCTGTCATTCGGTGTTGATCACAGCTCTGTCGTCACCTACAGTAGGCCTCAGGTGTGTGGCCAGTTTCGTTTCCTTTGACCTCGTATTGGCTATAAAAAAAAAAGTGTCAGGTTGTGTGAAACTTAAAATTGCTCTTGTGAATAGATACCTTCAGTGGGCCTCAGGTGTGTGGCCAGTTTTGTTTCGTTTTAACCTCACATTGGCCCCAAAAAACCGTCCGGTTGTGTGAAACTCAAAAGTGCTCTTGTGAGTAGAGTCCTAACCTGCTAGGGCTGATGGTGGCCAGAAACACAGAATGAAGGACAGTCACTCCCAGACTTCAGTAAGTGCCTCTTACACACTTTCTGCTATGGCTTCCTCTTAAAAATCCTGAGGTGACTGTGAGTTTGACAGGATGATCCAATTAATATTCACTAACTCCTCTTAAAAATGATGAAACTGACTCAGGCTTGGACTTCTAGCATGAGAACCAGTGTCAGTTTTTCAGGAGTCGTTTTTTAGAATTTCCCCCCCTGTCAAACTCAAAGTGTGAAATGATTTACTGTCGAACTAGTTTTTAATCCATATTCATTTGATTTGACAGATGCTGAGCATCGAGGACTCCTTTCGATGTTGTAGCAGTGAGGAGGATGCTCAGTCAAGAATCACACAACTGTTGGTGAAACTTTTACCCAGGTCTGTTTCCTAGCTGTTACCATGTGGAGAAGTTTGCCTGAAGACCCTAACTGTGGAGTTCTGTGGTAGTCCTTGCCACAAGACTCTAAGACTTTGGGTCTTGATGTCCTTGTTCTCACAAGACCCAAAGTGTTGAGTGGTAGTCCTTGTCACAAGACCCAAAGTGTTGAGTTCCGTAGTAGTCCTTGTCACAAGACTAAGACTTTGGGTCTTGATGTCCTTGTTCTCACAAGACCCAAAGTGTTAGTGGTAGTTGTTGTCACAAGACCCAAAGTGTTGAGTTCTGTGGTAGTCCTTGTCACAAGACTCTAAGACTTTGGGTCTTGATGTCCTTGTTCTCACAAGACCCAAAGTGTTGAGTTCAGTGGTAGTCCTTGTCACAAGACCCACAGTGTTGAGTTCAGTGGTAGTCCTTGTCACAAGACCCACAGTGTTGAGTTCAGTGGTAGTCCTTGTCACAAGACCCAAAGTGTTGAGTTCAGTGGTAGTCCTTGTCACAAGACCCAAGTGTTGAGTTCAGTGGTAGTCCTTGTCACAAGACCCAGTGTTGAGTTCTGTGGTAGTCCTTGTCACAAGACCCAGTGTTGAGTTCAGTGGTAGTCCTTGTCACAAGACCCAGTGTTGAGTTCAGTGGTAGTCCTTGTCACAAGACCCAAAGTGTTGAGTTCAGTGGTAGTCCTTGTCACAAGACCCAAAGTGTTGAGTTAATGGTAGACCTTGTCACAAGACCCAGTGTTGGGTTAATGGTATTCCTTATCACAAGACCCAGTGTTGAGTTAATGGTAGTACTTGTCACAAGACCCAAAGTGTTGAGTTCAGTGATAGTCCTTGTCACAAGACCCAGTGTTGAGTTCTGGTAGTCCTTGTCACAAGACCCAGTGTTGAGTTCTGTGGTAGTCCTTGTCACAAGACCCAGTGTTGAGTTCTGTGGTAGTCCTTGTCACAAGACCCAGTGTTGAGTTAATGGTAGTCCTTGTCACAAGACCCAGTGTTGAGTTCAGTGTAGTCCTTGTCACAAGACCCAAAGTGTCTAGTTCAGTGGTAGTCCTTGTCACAAGACCCAGTGTTGTTCAGTGGTAGTCCTTGTCACAAGACCCAGTGTTGAGTTCAGTGGTAGTCCTTGTCACAAGACCCAGTGTTGAGTTCTGTGGTAGTCCTTGTCACAAGACCCAGTGTTGAGTTAATGGTAGTCCTTGTCACAAGACCCAGTGTTGAGTTCAGTGGTAGTCCTTGTCACAAGACCCAGTGTTGAGTTCTGTGGTAGTCTTTGTCACAAGACCCAGTGTTGAGTTCTATGGTAGTCCTTGTCACAAGATCCAAAGTGTTGAGTTCAGTGATAGTCCTTGTCACAAGACCCAAAGTGTCAAGTTCAGTGATAGTCCTTGTCACAAGACCCAAAGTGTTGAGTTCACTGGTAGTTCAGGCCGGTAGTGAAATCAAATCAAGCAGTTGTTGCAGTGGTTTGTTTTGAGTAAATTTAAATAAAATGTTTTTATTTAATCTTAATTGGAATATGAAACAGAAGAAAGCATGACTTTTTTTTTAATTTGCTTTTTTGTTTTCATGGACTACATGGTTGTTGTTTTTTATGTTACTGACTAGTTTGTTTTTTATATTTGATTATATATTGTTTTCTGACAAGTGCAGCCTTTTTAGATGTGTAGCCTTTTTGCTTATTGTTTGGTTCTGCTTTGATAGTTTGGCCTGTGTTTGCATCTTTTCTCTGCACCAATTCTTTAAACAAGAGTCAGCTTTCAAGGTAAAGTGGACTATTACTCCGTAACTCAGAAGGAATCAGTGTCATTCAGTGTATCTGTATTTCACTGTCACTTTGGGTCGGGGTTTATTCAGAGTTCAAGAAGATGGGCGCACACCCCACAGCCTGCGCCTAACTGTGCGTAAAGCCAACAAGGAGAATCGCTACCTGCATCGCCAGAGTCGACAGTGTGACCTGCCTGCTGGCGTCGCCGCCAAAATCAGTGCTGGTAAACTTGCACTTTGTGTGTGTGTTAGTGTAGCTATGCTAAAGCCGCTGTGCTTAACCTGGGACACTCCGGATTTTGGGGGGGTGCACCTCTTCAAATCGAAAATGCACAGTGAAAACTGTATTTTTCATCCGGCATGCTTGTGTTATCCTTTGAGTGAATAAATATTCTACATCCTACACTGTGTGTTATTTTATTTCATGCCTTTGAAAGTAATGTAATCTTTAAAAAACGGTCCTTTTACAGGTCGAGCGGCTGGCCTCGTGCCGTGGACTGATTTCCCACATGACGCTGTTTCGGGTCGCTCTTTTCAAACCCCTCATACCACCGTAAATTACGACGTACAAGGCTTAAACTTTACAGCCAATCAGAAAAAAGAACGCTTTTTCGTGCGGTATGTGAACTTTCTTTGGGCGGTCTATGAAAGCAGCATGATGGCGGTAAGTACAATTGGCCTCATTTGTTTCTCAAATATTTTGTTAAAATTGGTTGTTTTGAAAAAAAGTTCACCCGTAGGCTTCTTCAGTGTTCTTTTATCTACAAATGCATACATGTACTATATTAGTAATTTTGTTGAAAAATACGATGGTGGTGGGCTTAAAATGGTGACCATATGGCAAAAAAAGCAACCTCTCTCGGACTTGGCCTGTGCATTGCGTGGGTTCGTTGGACTCTGACAAAGCGAGATGTAGAAGAGTTAAAAATAGAAAACAATTGTTATCTGAGAGGAGTAACACTAATGCTAAACACAGAGACCTGAAGAATATTCAGTTGATTTGTTTATTCTGCCAGGTATTTTGTTAAATTCTGTGAAATTTGGAAGATCGTTCTTGGAACATTCCAACTACCACACCTGTCTCAGTAATGGACGCACCCGGAGTGCTTTTTATCAGATCCGGTTTTTGAATATACGGGCAATTCTATTTCTTTAGCCGAGGGGTGTCAGATGTTTGATTCACTTTGCCTGAGTTTTATTTCTAGATTTACGCTGGTCAGCATTTAAAACTTAAAGCATATGGCCTGATTTAACTTTTTCATCTTCTGGCATTTGAAGTATACTCTAGTCATTTTGGTTAATTAGTAATACCACCCCATGAATTTTTCTTCTCATGCCTTTGAAATTTGATTTTGCATTATAAACTACTTTTTAAACTTTAAAATGATTTGAGTTTTTTAAAATCAGAAACAAGAATGACTGCAACTGCTAGCATTCTCAAATAAGATCCAAACACATAAAAGATTAAAAAGAATGCTTATATTAATTATTATGACAGTTGACATAGACAGCATGATGCAAATTGTCAAGGGAAATCCCCATCTTCAGGCTACAAAATGACACTTTAAAAACAACAGTGAAACAGTTAAAAACAGCGAAAAATGAGAAGTGAAGTAATGTATCTTTTGTTGTTGCGAAAACAACCCTGAAAATGTGCATCATGTTGTCTGTGTTATACATCATATCATAAGTTTCATACTCAGAGCATTCTTTTGAATCTTTTATGTGTTTGGATCTTAAAATGGTTTGACTAGATTGATGCTTATATTTTTGTAGCTTAAATTGCTTATGGATAGTAATTCAGAATGCTATCAAAATGATTTGTGTGTGTGTTCTCACTTTTACTAGTTTAGACCATTTTAGTTTCAGTTAGTGGGTTGCTTTCTTTGCTTCAATGGCTGTTATTTTGGGTGCATGTGCAGTGCCTGCATTTCTTAAAAAGTTAAATCAGTAAACAGTGTTCATGTGCTGTTTGTTATTGTTAAGTTTATAATTGTATAATTACTATACAACTGATTTTTTTTCTTCCCCTCAACTTTCACACTTCAGGAATGCAACATGACACCTGACACTTCAGATGATGAATTCCTGGAAGAAGAGATGGAGGAGAGCGGATGGACATGCGTTGTTTGTGGCGAGAGGGAGGAGTGTGACCGTCAGCTACATCCTGCAGAGGTTCTAGGGGAGTTGGTGGCAGTCTGCTGAAAGGACAGGATATGGCAGCAGTGCATGTATTCCAACTGCCCCCAGAAGGTGCACCTTACATGTTCTGGGATAAGTAGTCCAGTCTGTGACAGTGAGCAGTCAAACTTCATATGCAAAGACCACTGATTTGAATCTAGTAAGTGTGATTCCCCCCCCCCCCCTCTTTTCAGAAATTTTATTTTGTTCTTTTTTCTTTCAGTCTTTGGGTCCACACTGCAAAGCTGCAGGCATCAGCACCTCCTTTACGCAGACCAGCCACTGTATCTCAAATGGCATTGCCTATGAAATTTATGGCTTTTTCGTCAACAATGCCCCTGATGCTGCAGCAACTCTGCTTCAAGTCAGCGGTGAAGCATCTTTGCTGTCTTCTACAAAGACTGCACTTCTACGCATGTTGAAGGAAAGGAAGAAGTACAGGAATGAGAAACGAGGCATTTTGCTTGAAGCCCTTCTGTTTTCCTCCAGAACCAGTTGCGACAGAACTTCAGGAAACTGTATGCAACCAAACCTCTCAGTCTCCTGACTCCACTCTCCCTGTTGTACCTGAACCTCAACCCCCCAGTCCTGAACCTCAACCCCCCAGTCCTGAACCTCAACCCCCTAGTCCTGAACCTCAGTCCCCTAGTCCTGAACCTCAGTCCCCCAGTCCTGAACCTCAACCCCCCAGTCCTGAACCTCAGCCCCTTACTCCTGAACCTCATCCCCCTAGTCCTGAACCTCAGTCCCCCAGTCCTGAACCTCAACCCCCTAGTCCTGAACCTCAGTCCCCTAGTCCTGAACCTCAACCCCCCAGTCCTGAACCTCAACCCCCTAGTCCTGAACCTCAGCCCCTAGTCCTGAACCTCAGTCCCCCAGTCCTGAACCTCAACCCCCCAGTCCTGAACCTCAGTCCCCTATCCTGAACCTCAACCCCCTAGTCCTGAACCTCAGTCCCCCAGTCCTGAACCTCAACCCCCCAGTCCTGAACCTCAGTCCCCTAGTCCTGAACCTCAACCCCCTAGTCCTGAACCTCATCCCCCTAGTCCTGAACCTCAACCCCCTAGTCCTGAACCTCACCCCAGTCCTGAACCTCACCCCCAGTCCTGAACCTCAACCCCCCAGTCCTGAACCTCACCCCCATCCTGAACCTCACCCCCAGTCCTGAACCTCAACCCCCAGTCCTGAACCTCAACCCCCTAGTCCTGAACCTCAACCCCCCAGTCCTGAACCTCAACCCCCCAGTCCTGAACCTCAACCCCCCAGTCCTGAACCTCAACCCCCCAGTCCTGAACCTCAACCCCCCAGTCCTGAACCTCAACTCCCCCAGTCCTGAACCTCAACCCCCCAGTCCTGAATCTCAACCCCCCAGTCCTGAACCTCAATCCCCCAGTCCTGAACCTCAACCCCCCAGTCCTGAACCTCAATCCCCCATTCCTGACCACCAGCCCCAGACCAATGACCCCATTCCAGTCCACCGGGCTGAGTCCATCAAGAAGCCTCCACTTTGTCCAACAAAGGGGTCCCTCCGTGCAGAATTCAGATCAGTGAGAAAGGCTGCTAGTTTTTTGGAACAGAGAAAGGTGTCATTGGAGAAGGAAATTGATGATCTTGCTTTGAGGAAGAGAACTGCACAGTCACAACTTGGACATTTTTCTACCAAAAATGTAAACAAACGGGAAAGTTGTTTGAGAGATCGTGTTGCTGTGTTAGTGAAAACAAAAGAAGAGTTGCTGAACAACTGCACCACCAGTGACCAACTATTTGTAGAAAAAAAGTGAAGAGCTGCTGAATGCAAGAGATAAAATAAGTCTTCTTGAAGAGCAGAGAACCACAGCAAGATGGGACATACAAGAACTGAAGAAAACGCAGAGATACTTGAAAAAGAAATTTTGAGTTTCTTTCAGACAGAAAACAGAAGACACGTGGAAGAAAAGAAAATGTCCAAAGCTGCAGAAAAAACAATGGTGAAACGATTCCACCAAATTAACAAAGAGCTTAACCTCACTGCCACTGAAAATGAACGCCTGAAAGACAGCAACAGTGACCGGCAATTCGTTCCTAAAGTAGATGGTATATTCATACCTGAGTTAAGAGAATGCGTGCTGGAGCTGATCACTCACGAAGTATCGGCTGAAAAGGTTGCTCCAGTTATAAAATCTGTCCTGGATATGGTTGGAGTCTTTGTCAATGAAGAAGATCTCCCAAGCAGGCAAGTTGCCGTCAACATTGTGGCTGAAGGACATTTCCTGATGAAACTCTTTTATGCTGATGCCATTGAGCATAGTTCTGCCTGGGGCCTTCACAAGGATGGCGCTTCTCGGCAAAAAAAGAAGATCCTGACCAGCACAGTGACGCTGAACACTGGACAACAGCTGCCTCTTGGATTCCGCCATGTTGCTAGAGAGACCAGTGATACAATCTCCTCAACTGTTCAAAAGGATCTGGAGGAAATTGAGCAGGTCAGGAACATGGATGAAAACCACAAAGGCTTCCTGCACGAAGCTCTTGAAAAGCTGACATACTTCATGAGCAACAGGGCGGCCAACGAACAGAAGGCAAATGAACTGTTAAACTCATGGCGACAACAAATGCTGCAAGACTCGGACAGCGAGGTGGACACGAACAACAAATGCTGCAAGACTCGGACAGCGAGGTGGACACGAACACAGTCCACAGTTTTTACTGCGTGGCCCACACCCTTCTGGGTTTTCAATACTACAACCTGCAGGAGTTCAAGGCTCAACAGAAGCAGTATGATGAGGAAGAAATTAAGCTGGGGCGTGAGACACTGTTGGTGTACAACAGATACGCCAAAGAGTTTGCACCTTTGAGGTGCATTCAACTTACGGCAGACTGCCTTGGCCCAGTCGGCGATGAGAAAAGTGGGGTTCGGGACAAGTGGCTGGCATACTGCCGCCAAAACAAGATAAAGAGCACAATGGAGCATTATCAAGACAACCGGTTTAATGCAATGTTTCAGGTTGCTGCAGAAATACACCACCATAGAGCAGAAATCAGTGACTTTGGGCAGAAGTTAGAGAACAGCAACCTGAAAGTTCATTCTGTTCTCCCGGATCTGACAGACCAAAGAGTCCAATCAGTGATCCACGCTCTTGCGGTCGTCTACGTCAAAGTGACCGGGCCCTACTGGGACATGATCAACAACAAATCCATTGGATACCTTGATCTGCCTGCGCATATTAGAATTCTCGATGAATGTGTTCAGCTGTGGCTGAGCACACCATTGCTCATCTTGCAGTCAAATGATGAACCCATTTTGCCGGGGTTTGTTACTGATGCCTCTGGGCCGATGATGTTGTCGGCGATGGTGGCACCTGATGACAATGAATTTTTCTGCACTACCCTCCGCTCAATTCTAAGTGGAATTTTGGTGACACTCAAACAGCAGATGAAGGACCTTCTGCCAGAAGGAAGGTATGGCAGTGCTGCGCAAGAAGAACAGGAGCTCACTCGGTTTGCTGGAGCCACCAACATCCCATGTGAGCGACACTTTGGGTCCCTTGACTCCAGCCAAAACAGACGTCGAAATGCATCCTCCTTCTACCATTCGTCGTTGATCATGTTGAAGGCCCTGAAGAAGCAGACCAGCTGGAAGACTTTTGGGTTCAGAAGAAACTGTCCAGAAACAAGCACCAGGTCTGGGAAAAGGCAAGAAAAGGAGGAAGAATACTGTGCAGAAAACACCAGCAGGATGAAAAGGAGCAGAAATCCCTTGCGGCGGAGGAACTTGAAAATGCATACTTGAGAAAACAGAGGAAAGAAGAGAGAGCCGCAAAGAGGAAAGAGAAGGCAATAAGAGCACCATCAACTGCGCAAACATCTGCCAAGAGAATTGTTTGCGTAGCCAGAAAGAGGTTGGCCCACCCTCAGCATTCATCATCATCATCATCTTTGTCGTCACACCATGCGTCATCATCATCATCTCACTTGGCCCCAAGTGAAGCTGAAGAAGACCAGCCGATTCCGCTGTCCACTCCTGCTGTGCATGACTGGGTGGCTGTTGCATATGACAACGGATGATACCCAGGTCATGTTGTCAGCATTCATGATGCAGACACCTACGTTGTCATCTTCTTGCATCAAACATCCCTACGTTGTCATCTACGTTGTCATCTTCTTGCATCCAACATCCCTTGCCAACAACTTCCGGTACCCTCCTCGAAAGGAGGAGGTTGCTGTCACGATGCCATTCATTTTTGAATTGGATTTATTTCTAATGTCACGGGTAAGTAAAGATATTGATAACACAATTTATGCTTGATTATTATTAGTTTAATGAAGCACAGTACCATTATGTTAATTAACAAGTAGTTTCAGCGAGGCCCAGGGAGTAAATGCTGAAGGTAAACCAGAATATGTTTAAGCGGTTGATGTTGCTTGAATGTGATAGTTTATCATTTATTTCAGGATTTGAAGCCTCACAATGTGATAGCTTATCATTTATTTCAGGATTTGAAGCCTCACATGTGACTGGGTTGAGTTTGACCATGAAGAGAGCAATCCTGGCCAAAAAGCAATGCAGGCAGACACGGCCATTTTAATCCTCTCTTTTTTCTCTCCACAAATGTTACCAGGATGGGGAGATGAAATTAAAAGAATTTAGCAGTTTTTTTTTAATGTTCTTCTTGTGTGGTTGCAGGTTCTGGAGCCTTATGTGAGTTGTGCTGACTGTGCCCGAACCTGGACTGATGGGATTCACATGTAGAGTATATCACTGCAGACTCAGAGTGTATACCTATGACCACAGCATGACATCAGTCTCATTCTTAATCAGTGTATAAATCAATAAAATGAATGAGAACTGGAAAAGTGATTTTTGTCATTATTGTGTGAATCAGTGAATGGTTGTGTTTATTTGTGACGGTGAATTGGACAAAAAACTTGCTTCACATGGATTGGTGTGAATTTCTGCAAATAGATTAGCCTAATGAGCGAGCTTTTGGTATTATGTAACAAATTAATATTTACATAAATTAACATTGTTTGATCCTTTTAGGACACTTGTAGTGATTGCAGCATAGTAAAACCAGACAAACTGAAAATTATTATTTGACAACCAAATGCTAATTAAATTAGCATGTTTAATATTAATATGCTAATTTATGCAAATGAAATTAACTTACTTAACAGGTTTGATGCCATTTTAATCAATTTGCTCCAATGGCAAGGCTCCAGGAGCTCAATTTCAGTGTTTAATTATGTGACTACATATAACTGATTTATAATTATAGATGCTCGTTATGCTAATTTATGCAAATTAGGCTAGACATGAATGATCTGCTGCAAGTACAAAAATTAATATCCTAATTATAATGAGACCACAAGGAGCACCCCCATGTGTAAATTTTGAAGATTGTGTCAGGGTAATTGTATTTAGACACAACCAGGAGCAGTAACGAGCATCAAGACTTCATTATGTAATTTATGCAAATAAGGGATCAAACTGTATTTGATTTTATACTGATAAGTGTTCTGCACAATTGATGTATCTAAAATTCCTTGTTTAAAACCTACAAATTATGTAAACATGCACAAATGGTTCATTATTGCGTATTTATTTTATTATTACATAACAATATGCAAATTATCTCTGGACATTAAATGATGAGCCATTTCTTTTTACCATTTTTGGATTCATCATGTCCCAAAATGTAAACCCACCAATTTAAACACCAGTGACTTCAGCCATTCAGATTTTATGTACATAAAACACTGTTTTTGTTGCTTTCCATGGGCCCACCCATCCTTCATTGTCATAGTAATTATAAAGGACTGTCCCGAAACTGAGCTGATTTTCAAAACTTAAGATTTGAATGTCTTTTGAACCATTGATCCAATCTGAGTGAAATAAACTGCAATGGATTCAGCTTCAAGAGTTCTTTAGTCTGATGCCATTCATTCAATCAGAGGCATAAAACAATTTTTGGCTGTTGCATAGCTAGTTAGTGTGTGTGTGTGTGTGTATCTAGTGATTGTGAAGTAGCCTTTACCTTAAACAGCTTTTGACTCGGCATAGCTGAGTGGTGTCAGATGCTGAAGCTGGGATAAACGGATTGTGGGGACAGACTCCCTTTTCAGGTAATGGTCTTCTCCCACCCACCGACCCCACCTCAACCACCCCTTAAACTCACCAACATCCACTTTTAGCTCCATCAGCCCACAGTCCTCAAATAGTATGAGAATGTGCGTGCGTGCGTGCACTGGCATACTACAGAATGAACTGATATGTGGACATGCCAGTGTAGTACTAGTAGACATTTCAGATTTATTCCATCCTCTCACACACACACACACACATTCCATCAATTTCCACGCACACACACACACACACATTCTCAGTTGAGGACCACAAACCGACAGGGCTAAAAGTGGATATTGCCATAAGGGGGGATATGGTAGTGCAAATTGATTTTTTTCTTTGTCAAATCAAGATTTTGCATTTAGCGTCATTTGAAAGACCTTACATTGTAAGTTTAAAAAAGTATAATTATATGTTAGTAGTAGAAACTCGGGGTAGCAGGGTTAGCGTCAGGTCCTTTGGATAACCTGATAAAACGGTAAACTCTGCGTGCAGAAGGCATAAGCATGCAATTGCGGCAGCGGAAAAGCATCATGGGAAGTTATTTTGTAGAAATTCCACCAGTGTTAGAAAAGAAATGATGAGTTGGCTGGATAACATGCTTCACTTGCAGCTGGCATTTCTTTGGGAAAAATGTTCTGTGAAAATGCGGAAATAACCCAGCATGCACTAAAACAAAGGCGTGCAGTGAGCGCTCGAGAGCAGAGAATAGCATTGTACAAAAGTGATCAATCAGTTTGGTAGCTTTGCAATATCAAAAAATAAGTTTCCACATCAACTCTTTCTTTCTTTGTCTGTACTTCGTTTTTGTGTCACCAGGTCAGCTGGATTTTGCCAAAGATCGTCTGGTTACCATGGCAATGTCCTTGTTCCGCAAGGTGGTGGACACCACACAACCATTCCACCTCACTCTGATCAACGTTGCCGTCACCAAGATGGAAGAAGTGGCCGACAAAAACATCACCAGTTTCTTCAACTCACCAGGCAGCTTTTCACCACCATCACAACAACAGAGTTCTAACGATATACCTTCTCGATCTCAGGCACCACCCTCACCTTCGCAGAAAGTCAGGAGCTTGACTGCTGACCCCTCCAAGGAGAGGGAGTCCAGTACTCCTAAGAGAAAACCCAACAGTCTCACCACTTTCTTCACCAAGAAGCAAAAGGTTTCTGGAGACGGGGCCGTTGCCACCACAGGTCCAAATGCTGAAAATTGCAGCAGAACCAATGATGGACATAAAGAAACAGGGGCAAAAAATGTCTCTCTCCCATCACATGTAGACCCTACAGTGTTCGCTCACCTGCCTGCAGATATCCAGCAAGAAATCCTCCAAACACACGCACAACAAGAGAGGTCTGACAGCAGTAAACCATTGAGTGGATCATCTGCTTCAGCAGTTTCGTTGCACGTGGACAAGAACAGTAGCGTACAGCTGAGAGAACAGACAAGCGCTGCGGCTAACTTCTTTGCCACTCAAAAGAAGCTAATCTTCAGTCCCACGAAATCCAAAGAAAGGAATTCAGCAACAGCGCCAGACAGGTCTCAGGTAGGCAGAAAACCTGCTGAAGAGATGTGTCAGGATGATGTGACATCTGTCACGCACTCAGGTGAACTTGAAGCACATGTCTCAGAAAGACCTGGTCGTGATCTGAAGGACAATCGTTTCATCACCAAAGCGGATAATATCGAATCTCATTCATTGCTGTCAAAAACTGTACATGGAGACAGTTCTCCTTCATCCAAAGAAAGCATCCCTGGTCCGTGCTTAGAATCTCCAAAACAAATCCACAATTTCTCCCTCGACTCTTCACAAGCTGCAAGCAGATTCCCAGCTGAAAACTTTCCAAGCAACAAATCCTCAGTTGCAAGTTGTTTTTCCAGTCCCAAAGTACCTGTTCCCAAAGGCGTGGCCCCCGATGTCTTTTCCGCACTGCCACCAGAGATTCAGCGAGAAGTTGCTGCAGAAATGGCCATTCAAAAACACCGTGCAACTTCTCAAGGAGAGAACAGTAGCTGCAAAAATCAAGGAAATTTGCCACCCAAAAGCCCAAGCAAGAAAGTGAATTCTATGTTGAACTACCTGAAAAAGAGGTAGTGTTTTACGAGAGGTAATTCATCAAAAATGAGAAGCTGTGATAACAGATTTTTATTATTATTTGTTTTTAGTACTTTTGTCCCTTGCAGGAAATTCCAGTTGCCTTACCTGGGTAAGGCACAGCAGCTGCAAGAGCAGCGCTACCCATTCCTACCAATGTACGTAGTGTTTTTGTGTGTCCACACAATATGGCTGCCAGTGCTTGGGATTTTTGGGGGGGAGAAAACTAAGTGCTTTATGTTTTTAACATGTGCAGAGATGCTGACGCATGCAATTGCACATGGAGGCTGTACGGACACCGTAAGAGAATCTGCCTCAGCCCCTAGGGTGAGTTATGATGCGAAAAATGATGTTTGTGTGCTTTTTTGTGAGAGAGAGAGTTGGCCACATGTGAGACTAACAACAAATCAGTATAGCTGCAGGTTAGTGCGCCATCAGCACCTGTTTAAATTCTCATCTAGTCTGCTGTGCTATTAATTATGGTGAGGCAAAACCTTTTCAAAGAGCTGACCCAGAGCAGGGGGTCTTTGTTAAGAGGTGTTGGACTTGGAGTGAGAATGATGTTGGTTGGGTCATTGTGTGCACCAAGAACAGAACTCATTTTTTTAAACTACTGTCAAATCCAATGGGCATTTTCAAGCAAAACCCATGAGGCTTTTGTTGTTGTGATCTCCTCACTTCATTGAACAAACCTCTTCAGGGGGTTAGCTTTTTTACAGCACAAATTGAAATATGAACAGTTAGGGTTTTGCCAGCCCTCGTCTTATCCAGGGATCACACTAGACATTTTTCAAACCAGTCACATATTAAGGTGGTGAGAGTGGTTCACAGAAACCCGTCAGTCATGGTGACCAAGCATGTACATGGCCGTTTATAACAATACCAGAGCTCTAGCTACCAGCAGCCACCCTGCTCCCTTTCCCGTCTGGAACACGAACGCATAAAACACACTGTGCAGCACACCCCCTCTCTCTGTGCTTTTTATAACAATATTAGAGCTCTAGCTACCAGCAGCCACCCTGCTCCCTTTCCCGTCTGGAACACGAACGCATAAAACACACTGTGCAACACACACCTAACACACCCTCTCTCTGTGCTTTTTGTTTTTGAGAACCGGTCAAACAAAATGGCAGCCGGGATGTCTGACCGATTGCTGATTCTTTCCTGGTACGTGGTCATAACCAGCAAAAGTGGTGCCGATTACTGGTTAATGCAAACCCTGCACCTCCCTTTTAATATTTATATCATGAAGTACACAATGCCAATAAAGATTCTCACTTTTTAATTTGTATGTACATATTCATATATACAAACCTTCAGCAAATATTGCATGGTATTTCATGCAATTGCATATATAAGTATCACATCCATCAGCTCAGGGTCTTATACCCACTTTGCTGTAGTGGTCACTGGCCGTCTTTGATCCGAGTCCATCACCAAATTTCACATTCATCACTGACACTGTTCACAGGAGAACAACAAGTGACTTGAGTGATCCTCTTTTATCCTTGAAATGATGCAAAGCGTATTGTAACTGCTCACGCGCATCAGCCAGGCGACATTGCACTTGTGAAAACATCCAAAGCAGATAGTCCAGTAAAACTGTCAGCAAGTCCAGTTTAGTGTAACAATAAATGCATGCACGCTGTCTAAACAGCTTCTTCCTGTTCCCACACTGCAGTCCTGCGTTCGCTTTGTCCCAGTCTCCTTTTACAGCTTGTCTGTAGTCCTTCACGCACTGAAACACACAATGAATACCATGGACTTGACACACATGGCTATAACCTTTGACCTCCGTCACTGGAGCAGATGGAAAGAGACGCGACTTCCTCCATAGTGCAAGTGTTTTTGTTTTATGCTAGCATGATAAGGCTTCTGTCACAGTTGTAACTTTCATCTGCAGATAATAATAATAAAAGTATAAAGTGCAAAATCTTGTCTGTTCTGACGATTCTAAACGCATACACACAATACTGACTATATTGAACTTAGTTTACACACACCTTAAACAGAGGAAGATAGCAGCAAGAACAGAAAACAGATTTTAGAAAAAGACCTGTCTTGTGGTCTGATTTGGAACAGACGGTTTCTGACAGAGAGGAAAGGGAAGGTCATTCCATGTGAAGGGGCTAAAGACAGAAAATGCGCTGAAACCGAAGGTGGAAAGTCTGGTAGAAGGAATCTGGAGGCTGGGAGTATTAGAATATTAAATATTACAAGTACCAGCACCCTTCTTTTAGACTATGTGAAGTGTGTGAAAACCCCAGCAGGTGAATATAGCTGGCATTGATACTTTCTGTTAGTAATGACAAACCATCACTACCTTACAATGTTACACAAGTGTCGAGCACAAATCTTGGTGATGCTATAGTGTGGATAGTTTAGCAGAGAAATTCAACCCTTTCCCGACCACCACTTGTGCAGGTGCCATATGGACGCTTGAGACCCAACGATTTGAAAGGGAAAAAATTCAACAACTTTGAGCAGATGCGTCAGTGTGCATGAGAGAAACTGTTCCCCTACCTCCCGAGCTGGCCGCCGGCCGTGGTGTAGTACTTGTTGAAGTCCAGGCGCAGCAAGAGCTGGCTCAGGTGGGGGCTGGCGTTGTGACTGGACACGCTGGACAGAATGCGGAACAGGATGTTGGACTGCCGCTGAAAACTCTGCAACATAAAACACGAAGCATTGCATAACTTGCTTTGCCCTGATATAACTGTCACGGCTGGCTGGGTGTTGCAAATAATTATCTATTTGCATAACTTGTACTACAGGATACCAAAAGTAGTAACGCTGCTGATTTGGGGATGGGGGGGGGGGGGGGGGATCTCCCTTCTCTTCCTTTCGTGTTACCTCTTTTGCCAGGTCCCCATTTTAACTTATTTTCCGAAATGCTTGCACTGTAAACATACGTTTTTTGTAGAAGTTTTTATGCGCCATATACAAACATTCATTCATTTGAAAAAGGTCAATTACAACATGCGGAAAACTTCCAAGGGACAGGGTGAAGCATGTATGGTCTTTCCTGACCACACAGATGCCATCCTGATCCAAAGTGAAATGAAGGAACCAGAGCTCCCTACCTGAGTGATTGCTGAAAGTTGTGTGAGGTCTCTGTCTGCCTTCGGGGACATGGACAGTTGAAAGGTCAGCAGCCGACAGAATGTTGAGCACAGATCTAGAATCTCATGTAAACAGTGGGACACCTGAACACAGATACAGCATGTAAACAGTGGGACACCTGAACACAGATACAGCATGTAAACAGTGGGACACCTGAACACAGATACAGCATGTAAACAGTGGGACACCTGAACACAGATACAGCATGTAAACAGTGGGGCACTTGAATACAAATACAGCCTGTAAATAGTGGGATGCTTGAACACATGTAAACAGTGGGACACCTGAACACAGATACAGCTTGTAAATAGTGGGGCACATGAATACAAATACAGCCTGTAAATAGTGGGATCAGACCCGTTTACCCCCTAAACGCACAAGTGTAGTTTGGGTAGTCTAAACGTGTAGTCAGGAGGTACAATGTGTAGTCATAGTGCATCAGTTGAAACTGGACTGATTTATCATTCACACATTCAGATTCTCACTCAACGAGTCAAAATAACACACAAGAAACTTTGTCTATACAAACTTAATAAAACAACAAATACAATTATTTTGCTGTAGTGTAACACTGTAATTGTAGTATGTTCTTTCTATCTCAGTTACAAATTTAGACAAGATAATCAGTTTGTCCAACACACACACACACACACACACACACACACCAAGCACACACTTTCTCTCATCCTTTCTATGAGCTTGACTGAATTGATATAATTTTCAGAATCAGAAGACCACAGTGCCTGAAAATATAAAAAGTAAGGCGACAGCATGGCACGGCTACCAAGGTCTCAGCCACACACAAGTGGTGTAGATCCGTTCAGGTCTCTTGCTGGGCCGTGCACATGTGAATGTGGGAAAATTGTAAAGCCAACATCTTGACTCAGAATGAGAGTGCAGTTGTACAGATCAGTCTGCCAGTCAGCCCCCCCCCCCCCCCCCCCCCCCCCCCCCCCCCCCCCCCCCCCCCCCCCCCCCCCCCCCCCCCCTCCCCTCCTGTACAAACAACCCCGGCCGCAAGCACCCTACTCAACAGCCTAGTACAAAAAGATTTCCGACCTCACAACAGTGTGAGCAACGAATTTTCTCATTGGCTGATCCCCAACAAAGTAGCCAATCACAACGCACGTTCTTTGTAATGGTGATAAAAATTTGCTCAAGGGAGGTAACTCTACGGACTAGTGCTATCGATGTTTGCAAGTGCGGGAAAACTATATCAGTTTGTTGCATTAAAATGAGGGGGGGGGGGGGACGGAGAAAGCGACAGACTTGAAGCTGGAAAAAACTTTCCAGTCGCCTTGAACTCCTTGTAGGACTTGCTCTCAACATGTTGCTTACACTTACAGTCAAATCGACCACCATGCTTGCATGATAAAAGTCCGATTTGCAGGTGGTGCAAAGAACAAGTTCGCTGCCTTTCCTTGAAGGAACCAAACACGGATAAGCTTAGTGGTCAGCTGGGAGAAACTTCTGGGATGGAACTTTCTTCCTTTTAATCGCAGCAGCAGAGCCTTTGGAAGCTAACACTGAGTCTTCTGAAGAAGAAGTTTCATACGCTCGCTTCTTCGACTCGGACATTTTCTCCCAACTGAAGGGAGTTTCGGATGCGTTCAGAACCTATGTTTGCGCCGAAGAAAGCGCTGCTATTGCAAGACTTGATGCGCGCGTATCATAAGCGGGCGCACGTACCTTTTGAACACGGCGGCCGTGTCAAAAATAGGATCGCATCAAAAAAGAGGACCGAATTACGCTCGTCGCTATCGCGTAGCCGAAACGAAGTCATTTGCGTAGTTTGTGTAATGCAAGCGTAGATGCGTAGTTTGGGCTTCAAATGTGTAGATTTCTACGCCAAATGCGTAGACTAAACAGGTCTGTGGGATGCTTGAACACATGTAAACAGTGGGACACCTGAACATAGACACAGCATGTAAACAGTGGAACACCTGTATACAGATACAGCCTGTAAATAATGGGACACCTGAATACATACATGTAAAGAGTGGGGCACCTGAACAAAGATACACGTAAACTGTGAGACACCTGGTCACAGATCCATTACATAAACAGTGGGACACCTGAACACAATACATCATGTAAACAGGACTTCATACCACATATACATTGTGTAAACAGTGGGACATCTGAACGTGTACCTCATGTAAACATGCAACGGCACTTACGGATTTCATGTGCACAAAGCTCTGTGCGAGCAGCGCTGCCAGGAAATGTTCGTGTGCCAACTTGATGGCCTCAAAGTCGCGCGTCGAGTTGATGGTGTCCAGCAACAGGCCGTACTGAGACTCAATCACATCCACCTGTAAAAAAAGATGATGCCTATGGTGAGTCAATATCACAGACACCTGCAAAGAAAGATGTTGCCTATGGTGAGTCAACATCACATCCACCTGCAAAGAAAGATGATGCCTATGGTGAGTCAACATCACATCCACCTGCAAAGAAAGATGTCTGGTGAGTCAACATCACATCCACCTGCAAAGAAAGATGTCTATGGTGAGTCAACATCACATCCACCTGCAAAGAAAGATGTTGCCTATGGTGAGTCAACATCACAGCCACCTGCAAAGAAAGATGTTGCCTATGGTTAGTCAACATCACAGATGCCTGAAAATGAATGTGCATTCAAGACTCCATTCCATCCATCTGTAAACAAATGCATGCAGTCTCCCATGACAGATTGACACTCATCACATCCACTTGTAAATCACCCTTTGAGGCAAAGACTTTCCCAACCCCTTATCTGGAACGCCAGCTTGTGTACCAATACCTTTTATTCAACTGAAGAATCAAAATCTCTGATTTACATTAAATGTGCCCCAAATGGGTGTAGATGTTTCTGCTGAAAAGCTGTCATACACACAATCAAGGATCAACTACCCTTGATGGAAAGGTTGACACGAACTCCTCAGATGGTCCCCAAAACGACGTTGTTTTTAGTTGTGGGGATTTTATTCAGTAAACCCCAAAGGGATGTTGGTGTGTGATAAAATGAGCGTATCCTTATACCTTTGTAAGCACTCTGGGCTCCTACGAGATGGGGCACCATAAATCATCTATTATTATTCAGGTGTGTTACCTGTAAATAGTACTGCAGGTTGTCCACCAGGAAGGACATGTGATGCCGAAGCTGCCAGATGGTCACCGATCCTTCACCTTGACCCGTGAACCCTATGTCCTTGACCTTGCCCTGCATCTGCAGCGGCCAGGTGGAATGGAGATCCTGCTGGGTGCGTCTCACGGCCAGAAGAAAACGGAACACCCGATTGTACCTGCCAACAAATCTCTGTCAGATGTTTGCCAGGTCGCTCAAACCCTGCTTGGAGTCATTTGCTTGTAAGTCAGTGTCGTGTACTTAATGTCAGCATAATTATGTGCACAAATGACGCATCTCTTTCGGAAAAGTAAAAATCTGTAATCCCTATAAAGAATGAAGTGTCAATTTGTAGAGAGCACACACACACACAACCACATTCCATGAACACTGTGCTTAAACATCAAAAAGCACACAAAAACAAAAAGAAAACGAGACCTGGAAAAAATGAAGATCAAATCTGAATCAGCATTTTAAACCCAGCATTCCCATCCAAAACGGCAGCAGCTACAATACTTATAAAAAAACAACTCAACTGACTTTTTGAGGATAGAGGGAGTGAAGAAGATGTGCAGTGGCCATTGTACTGTGCAGGTCAGACCCAAACAGCTCCAGCCTGTGTCCACAGTGCCGGAACCACTCCCGCTCTCTGAACCTGTCCACAACACACCACATAGGATAGGTAGTCACGTACCCAGTGTAAAGGGGGACCTCATCACAATGCTATGGAGGGTTGGCTCATTGGCTAAGGCCCTCCTCAGCTGGTAAGCTGAAGAAAAAAACCAGTTTAAATCTGTCATGGCTCACTTTTCTTTTCTTTCCCCTTTTTAACCATCACGGGTTTACAAATACAAATATATGAGAGAGATTTTATTACGCACAATAAATGCACAAATTGTGGTTTCTCTTTTGGAATTTGTCCATACAAAAAAAGAGGATAATTTGACAATTTAACATAACACAGGTAAAAGTATACAAGTAAAGCATTGTAAAACTGCTTCTGAGATTGCTTAAGTGCACATAAATTACTCATATTTCTACCCTCTCCATTCACAGCCAAAACGTTTTGGATTATACACTAGTAGAACTCAAGACCATTGAAAAACTGAAATTGAATTGAAATTCCTCCCAAGTTAGGCATCACATAGAGACAGACCGAAAACTGCAACTGTCACAGCTGCCTCTCCTTTAGGAATGCAGTCTCAATTTTCAGTGGGGAAAATTCCTAACTGGGACTTTAAGCATACAAACAAAAGTGTGGCAACAAAAACACTGGCACCACGCTACGGTGAAACCCCTGCTAAAAGACCCCTCTGCTGAAACCCACCCCACCCTGTTTTATGATGACTTTTTCTAATGTTTCCATTTTAATGAACACCTGACCAGCAACCATACCTCTTTGAAGACTATTTTGACTTGATTTTTGGGGGATGGTCTTCAAAGATGTTCCACTGTACTACATTTCTGCAAGCTGCTGGTGTGCACTTGTTATATATAATGATACATGTAGGTGCATATGTGAATCATTTGGTAAACATCTTAACCAACTCACCTCTGTCTGTGGGTCTTGGTGTCGGAGCGGAAGGGGTGGTGGGGGCTGACGTGGTAATCGTCAGCTTGAAACGCTGCAAGAGAGCCTCGTTCTCGATCAGGACATTGCGAGCTGCTTGCTGATACGCTGTGTTCACATCTGCAACCGCAAAAGGATTGAAAAAGACATCAACAACATAATTCATCAAACAGATGTGCCGAGTAGAAGACATCAGCATCAGCATTCTGTAAGTCCATCATGCGCATGCATGTACGTGTTTGTGTGTGAACATGTGCATGACTGTAATACACTGGCTGAGTGATGGCATGAAAACTACCTGAGTGGGGGGGACGTGGGGAAGCCCACAGCTGCGGTAACAGCCTTTCCTAAAGTACAAATGCTTAATAACAATAACAGTAATAACAATGTACATTATAATGTGCACATCAGTGTCATCACGTGTGGTGCCCTTCTCTGTGCTTGGGGTGTGAAGAGTTCATTCAACAGACACTGGATCTGGGCTGGTGGTGACCACAAACCAATCTCCACACCCAATACCCAAGTAAGGTGTCACTGACCATGCTGTGTGCTTGGGGTGTGAAGGACCACATAACGGTTTCCACACCCAAACCTAACAGAGGTTGCAATGACCATGCTGTGTGCTTGGGGTGTGAAGGACCACATAATAGAATATAGTCTCCACACCCCATACCCATGTAAGGTGTCACTGACCATGCTGTGTGCTTGGGGTGTGAAGGACCACATAACAGAATAGTCTCCACACCCCAAACCCGAGTGAGGTGTCACTGACTGCTCTGTGCTTGGGGTGTGAAGGACCACATAACAGAATAGTCTCCACACCCCAAACCCGAGTGAGGTGTCACTGACTGCTCTGTGCTTGGGTGTGAAGGACCACATAACAGAATAGTCTCCACACCCCAAACCCGAGTGAGGTGTCACTGACTGCTCTGTGCTTGGGGTGTGAAGGACCACATAACAGAATAGTCTCCACACCCCAAACCCGAGTGAGGTGTCACTTTACTGCTCTGTGCTTGGGGTGTGAAGGACCACATAACAGAATAGTCTCCACACCCCAAACCCGAATGAGGTGTCACTGACCATGCTCTGTGCTTGGGGTGTGAAGGACCACATAACAGAATAGTCTCCACACCCCAAACCCGAGTGAGGTGTCACTGACTGCTCTGTGCTTGGGGTGTGAAGGACCACATAACAGAATAGTCTCCACACCCCAAACCCGAATGAGGTGTCACTGACTGCTCTGTGCTTGGGGTGTGAAGGACCACATAACAGAATAGTCTCCACACCCCAAACCCGAGTGAGGTGTCACTGACTGCTCTGTGCTCAGGGTGTGAAGGACCACATAACAGAATAGTCTCCACACCCCAAACCCGAGTGAGGTGTCACTGACTGCTCTGTGCTCAGGGTGTGAAGGACCACATAACAGAATAGTCTCCACACCCAAACCCAGTGAGGTGTTCATGACCTGCTCTGTGCTTGGGTGTGAAGGACCACATAACAGAATAGTCTCCACACCCAAACCTAAGTGAGGTGTCATGACCGTGCTCTGTGCTTGGGGTGTGAAGGACCACATAACAGAATAGTCTCCACACCCAAACCTAGAGGTGCATGACCTGCTTGTGCTTGGGTGTGAAGGACCACATAACAGAATAGTCTCACACCCCAAACCAGTGAGGTGTCACTGACCTGCTCTGTGCTGGTGAGGGTGTGCTCACAGCTCTGTGCTTGAGGTGTGAAGGACCACATAACAGAATAGTCTGCACACCCCAAACCCGAGTGAGGTGTCACTGACCATGCTCTGTGCTCGGGGCAGGGGGGCCCTTCAGCAGATGCTGGCCTGGTCGATGAAGGCCAGACACAGTTCTCCACGTCCCAGCAGGAAGAAATCCTTCATCACCCGCAGCTGTCCCGTCAGGTCAGCCTCCTGAACCACCATCACCCACAGGTGCTGCAAACACACACACATACTGATCTTCTGAACACACACACATACTGATTTTCTGGAATGGAATGAAATGGCATGGAAATTTTAATGCCTAGTCAACCATGGTGGTTATAAAAAGGGCAACTGACCTGATGAACACACACACATACTGATCTTCTGCACACACACATGCTGTTCCTCTGAACACACACATACTGATCCGCTGAACACACACTGATCTGAGCACGTACTGATCTTCTGAAAAATGAACACTTACCTACCTTCTGAACACATATATGTAAGTTATTCTGACTCAACACACATACTTCTCTTCCAAACACTGATCTAAATAAACACAAAACTCTTCTTCTGAAAACACACACACATGCACATACGTCTCTTTTGAAAAGACACTTGCTTACCTCTTTGGATGAATGCACATACAGATCTTTAAAAAAAAAAAAATCCCCCCCCCCACATCTGAGTCTGATCTCAGAGACATGTATGCAAATGTTGTCCATCAGTGCCCCAGAACTGTGCCATGCAAGCTGGACTATCGAGTCTCACCTCAGTCATGTGTGTATAGTACAACTCTCGTCTCCCACAGCATTAAAACAGCGCCACTGAAGCTGAACTACCAAGTCTCACCTCAGCTATGTGCATATACTCCAACTCTCATCTCCCACAACCTCAAAACAGTGCCATGCAAGCTGAACTACTAGGTCTCACCTCAGTTATTAGTGTATACTACAACTCTTGTCTTCCACAACCTCAAAATAGTGCCACCCGAGCTGAACTACCAGGTCTCACCTCAGCTATCTGTCTATAGCACAACTTCGTCTCCCACAGCCTCAAAACAGTGCCACCCAACCTGAACTACTAAGTCTCACCTCAGCTATGTGTATATACTACAACTCAAAACTTCCACAACCTCAAAACAGTGACATGCAAGCTTAACTATTGAGTCTCACCTCAGCTATCTGCATATACTACAACTCTTGTCTTCTACAGCCTCAAAACATTGACATGCAAAACTGAACTACTAAGTCTCACCTCAGCTATGTGCGTACAGTACAACTCTCATCTCCCCCACAGCCTAAAAAGCAGTGCCATCCAAGCTGAACTACTAAGTCTCACCTCAGCCACGTGTGTGCGGATCTTGTCGACCAAAGCCTCAAAGGCGGAGGTGCTGAAGGTCTGCTGCTGGGCCAGCTGCTGAATGTCCTTGGTGAACTCCACCTCCCTCTCCTTCATGAACTGACCTGGATGACATGCAGCACACCAAATCCATCCAACTTTAAAAAATGTCACCTAATTTTGGACAATGAACAGTTGTGACCTGCTCTAAGAAAAAGAGGACAAGGTATTTGGGCATTCTGGGTTATTAATCTAACTTATGATAGCTTGTGTGACGCTGCTGGCATGATAGGCATGCAAAAGGAATGTGGCAGCGCCTATGCCAGTACCAACCTTGTCTTTCATGCATGCCAGGTGTTTTATCAGAGGATATTCAAGTCTCTGTTATCATAATCATGTCTTTCACTGCACTCTTATGCAAAGTCAATCAGTCAATCAAGTGCTGATATTTCCCTTTGTTGATTAGAAATCAAAACCAGTCCAAACCATCAATTAAAACCAAAACAAAAGAAGGTTAAAAAAACAGCACACACTGATTTAATCGGACAATACAAAATATGCAGAAATTTCAATCTGACTACTTGTCTTTTGGTTGCTGGAGACATTTTTGCGGAATGCAAGTATGAGGCTGGCATGTATGTGAAATGGGCGAGATGGAATGAATTAAAAATGCTGTCTGAAGTACCTGACTCTTGTTTGGCACTCTGCTGGTTGGTTTCAAACATCAGCACGGACTCCCCGACAAAGAGAATCTTGTTGGCCACTCGGATGGGGATGTAGCCGGGCAGCAGATCAGCTTGCACGATGAACATCCACGTGTCTTGAGGGGCGTCAGAGTCTGACACCGTCGGGTTTCGCTGGTGGAAAAAACCCACATGGTTCAGCTGTCAGATAATCATGCACATGGATACAAACTGAATCTGCACCTCCACCCACCAGAGGCAGACTCATCTGATATACAGGTAATTCGTTGTGACATCCAGTTATGCATGTAGGTTTCATCAGACTCATGTTGTCATGGAATTGTGAGGACCTAAGTGTTAAAATATCCAGGTTCAAGCTGAAGACCACTGTATGGAGGAAACACCTGGCACACCCATGACCTCACATACCATTTCACTGGACAACTTACAGGACAACTGGTTGTGACACCCAGTCATGCATGTTAGTTTTATCAGGACTCATGCTGTCATGTCCCTCCACATACCATTTTACTGGACAACTTACAGAGCAACTGGTTGTTAACACCCAGTTATGCATGTTGGTTTTATCAGGACTCATGTTGTTAAGACCCTCCACATACCATTTCACTGGACAACTTACAGGACAACTGGTTGTTAACTCCCAGTTATGCAGGTTGGTTTTATCAGGACTCATGTTGTCATGTGATTGTGAGGACTCAAGTGTTAAATCTTCAAGTTCCTGAAGACCAATGCATGGAAATACCCATGGCCCCACACACCACATCATGGAACAATGCACATGCAAAAGACCTTTCCAGAGACCATTCCAGAGAGGAGCAGTCTATTTAAAGAAGCTGCCGCAAGTTTGTTTGAGCTCAGGGTCTACTCTTCCCTCACTCTTAAACATATTAATGAAAAGAGGGAGGGAAATTTAGTAAGTGAAGGCTGGAGCTGTGCTGGTCAGGGTTTAAACCCTGGGCACTGCTAGGGTAGCCAGATTGGTCTGGCTGGATGCTCCAAAGTAGTTGACACTGTACACTTTTTTCCCACCCCTTCCCTTGTCAAACACACTTTCTCTTCTTAGTTCCCAAAGTCTGGCTGGATGCTCCAAAGTAGTTAATACATTTATATACTTTTTTCCCATCCCTTCCCTTGTCTAGCACACTTTCTCTGATTACTTCCCATAACAAGACCCACATCTAGTTCTCCGTCACTCTGTAAGGCACTGCAACCCCCATAAACGTGCAGCATAACCTCCAAGCAGACTCTGCTTGATGGATGGAGGCTGCCTAGTATGATTATGAAAAGATCAAGAAAAGAAGCACTACAACAATGAAAACAAAAGTCAAATAACCACAAACACACACAAAAATCACACCATCGATCGCCTGGAGGACAGAGGCATGGAAAGAGGAAGCGCCAGACAATCTTTCTTGAAAGGACGAGAGAGGGCCATCGTCAATCAGATGAACATAGGATCCGTTTCAAAACGCTGGGGAAACTCCTGAGAGACGGGGTGGAGTGCATGTGGGCATTTCAGAGTGCATAGATACCATCTTGAACTGAACTGAACAAAAAAGCCTCAATACAAACCATTGCCTGCATCTGTCGTCCCGTCGTGCCCATGATGCCCAACTCTCCATCATCATCCTGTGAGGTTTTACTGGCTTCGGCCCCTGCCTGGCTCCCTCCGGCCACTCGCTGGATGAAGAATTCACGGTGGGGGTCATGGGACAGGCCGTGAATCATCCAGGCACACAGCTGCTTGAACAGCACACCGTGGCAGACGTGAAGGATCCTGTCATCAACAGGAAGCGGAACACGGCAATTGCACTAGACAATTTTCAAACTGGTGTGACATCAATAAGGTGGTGAAAGTGGTTCACAGAAACTGGTCAGACAATCATCGTAACTGATCAGACACACGGCCATCTGTACTACTACTAGAGCTCTACTAGCAAACACCCTGCTCCCTTTCCCATCTGGAACATACACACACACTCCCTCTCTCTTTTTCTGTGCTGTGCTTTTTGTGTGTGTTGGGAACCAGTCAAAGAAAATAACAGCCGGTATGTCTGACCAGTTGTTGATTTTCCCCCCAGTATATGCTGAGCTTAAGCAGTAAAATAGCGGAAATAACTGGCTAAAGCGAACCCAGAGAACACAAACAGTACCATGATCAAAATCTTCACTGAACTGGCAAGTGGCAATGGTGCTACTGCTAGGCTCCCTGGATTTAAGCTGAAGGACTTGCTGGCTGTGGGTTTGAATCTCAGCTTCAGTTCATCTTCCTCAAGGCATGGGGAAAAGTCCACTGAAAGACTTATGAGACTTATCTTTCAATGGACTTTTTCCTTCCCTATGGTATGACAGTCAAGGAAAGAGCAAATGTCTCACAATGGTGGGCACCTTCAACCAGTGATGGTTATGGTGCTGATGGTGTAGCATTACGTACAGGCTTTCTCTCTCTCTCTTCCCCGCCTCCTGGGATTTTTGGTTCATGTTGGTGCCTCTACTGAGGACAACCAGGCGCCAACCAAGTCAAACAAATTGCTGTGTGTCAAATTCTGCTAACATTTCACCTACATCAAGTTCCTGAATCACAGAAGAAATCAGTCTTAAAGTGTAATCATGCAAAGGAGTGTGGTGGTTGTTTTTTAAAAGCAAGGTGCCAAGGAAGAGCTCACTTCATTACTGGTCAGACAATTTGAAAAACTGGGATCGTCCATAAAGAGACAGCACTTGGCCATTAACTGTGTAGAATGGTTAAAAGCAGACAATTTGTGGTTCACTTACCTCTCCAGTGCATCCTTCACCTTGGGCAAACCACAGATAGAGTTTCTGTGCAGCACATCCAGTAAATAGCAGCCATGGGCCTGGAAAACATAGCGACATGTTCATTTTGTCCACTGCATGCAAGGTCAAATGGAGATGTTCATGGGCATGAGTCTATGACTCTATGAGACAAATGTACAAATGCAACTACATATTCATTTTGTTCACTGCATGTACAGTAAAATGGAGATTTTCATGGGTATGGCTCAGTGAGACAAATGTACATGTACTAGCATAAAATGCAGTTAGTGTAGACTTGTTGACTGCATCCACAATAAAATCAATGTTTCCCTGATGCATGGAAAGATTAACACATCCACAATAAAAAATCAATAAAAACTGTCTGCTGAGGACATGTATAAATGCAACATATGCACAAGAAAATCAGTGATAATCCCAATGCGTATAAACACAAATCACCAGTGTAACATTTTCACTGCATGCAGAGTAACAATCTAACACTAATGTTTACATGATCATATGTGTACCAATGTATAACACAACTAGTACAGTGTTAACTTTCCACAATAAAGTCAGTCTTTTTAGGGACATGTGGTGTAAAGACAACAACAAAATGACACATGACATGTGCAGCAGTCTGACATGATCATAATATGAAGAAAAACTCAGTTCCTGTTGATAATGATAACAGGACAAATCACAGATCTGGGCTTTTAAAACTGCATGGTAAATAATTTCAGACTTTTACAACTACATGGTAAATAATTTCGGGTTTTAGTTTTTTTGTTTGTTTTTGTTGCTAGTTTGCCAATGCAGATGTGTGTCTAATATATTGCTCCATCTTGATCTCACAACACCATTCCTGATTTGGCTCCTCAGAAGACTATGGTATGAAACAGCCTTAGTTTTAAAAATTTCACCTGGAGAACTCTGCACAGTGTATAAATCTAGCTCACAAAAAATGACCTAAAACTTACTCAGTCCTGTCCGACTTTTTGCTTGTATGTTGTACATCCTCACTGAGCAATTACCTCAAAATAATCATTTCTGTCACCAGATTTTTCAATTATGAGGCATTTACTTGATGAAACACAATACAAAACTTACTGACTTCAATCATCAGGCTTTTTACTTGCACCAGATTACTCAATGAGAAACAATTTCAGACTGTCATTCTTGAATTATTTCTTGTGATTAGACCTTTCAGTAATTTCAGTTTTACAAGAGGATACTTATTCAGTGAAAAAGTAATTAGCTAAAGGGAGCTAATGAGCACTCAGAAGATGTTACGCAAACACAGCAACAAAGACCGGAGTTGCTTTACAGCTTATGGTAACTCTCACCTGGCATGTGAGTAAATACAATTGCAAGGTACACCATGCATACTCCACCAGAGGTACATCCTTAATTTGCTAAAACTTTGCCATTCCTGTCCTTAAACTTGTCAGTTGCATACAGTATTGGCACAGTGAAGTAAGTAAGTGTTTTACGCCCAGTCAACCGGCGCAGTTATATCAGGGCGATACACATCTCATATTGTAGATTTAATTTTTAATGTGTATGTCTTAAAATGGGTCTATATACAGTTTTAAAACCATGCTTAAA
Organism: Alviniconcha marisindica; assembly: GCA_018857735.1. Classification (NCBI taxonomy): domain Eukaryota; kingdom Metazoa; phylum Mollusca; class Gastropoda; family Provannidae; genus Alviniconcha; species Alviniconcha marisindica. Next base: position 291,149 of record JABMCL010003248.1, read on the forward strand.
ATGTGAAAACACAAACATAACTAAAATCGATCTCAAATTTAAATTTTTCCAAAAATATTAATTTCTTTCAAAAAGTTAAAAATCTTTTCAGGTGAAATATCCTTAAACAACATGCGCAGTGATTTAGCTGTAAAGTGGCTCTCTCTTATTTCAATAAAATCCGAACAAGTAAGTAAAATATGCTCTATGGTTAAACGTTTATCACATCCGATGCACATTGGCGGTTCCTCACCCTTCAATAAAAAGGAATGAGTAAGAAAAGAATGGCCAATGTGCAATCGGGCCATCACAGTTTCTTCTTTTCTGTTTTTCCGAGGATAAGATATACATTCTTTTAATACTGGGAATATCTTATATAATTTATTTTCCGGGAACTCATCCCACTCAGACTGCCATAGTTCTAATATATATTTATCTGTGTGTGGTTTTAGGTCTGAGAATGGGATGAGCTCAACTGAGAAATTATCTGAACCTATAGATTCCTATCTTAAACTTTTCACTAGCAGTAGCACAGTAGTTCTGATATAACCATCCTTGCTGGGCATAAAAAAACAAGTTCCTTCCTACCACTAGCACCAGGTACTTACGCGATGAGAAATGATCTGATCCAAGACAGCAGACAATGCTGGAAACAGCAGCTGAAACTGGAAAAAAACAGCACATGCACAATGTGAAATGTGGCACAGCACAACCACACTCATTCTGGCTTTAAAAAACACGTAACAGTTAACCATAACAGTCTGTGAGTATGCGGAACGCATGCTTAACTATGAGGCAATCCAGTTCATGAAAAATGAATATTAAATAATATGCAAACATACAAAGATGCACCTCACTCTTCTTTCTTTTTTTAGCACAGCTGTACGCATGTGAATTGTAATTTGAGCGATTTTTGATTGTATTGCCCAGTCCATTGTAAAAGTCACATCAGGGTACAGCACAAATGATCTGTTGGTGTCGCAGTCTGTGCATAAGTAGAAATTGGAACGTTTACATAAAAGCCTGGTTAACCATGAGAAAGCAACCTATTTCATTCAAAAAAAAAATCATATTTGATAATAGTAAATATGCAATTATCCACAGATGCACTTGGCTTCTTTAAGCACATTTATTGGACTTGACTGGTTCTTGATATTCAACCCGACCCAACTGCAAAGGTCATATCACACATTATCAGGTGCAGCACAATTGTAGAATACTTTATTCATCCCATTCCAGGAAATTACAGTATTAACATACACATCAAACTAAAAAACACATAAAATGATCAAGTCAGAGGTGAAAGTTTGTCTTTTACACATTGCTGCGTTCCTGATTCCTGCCATAAATCACTTGAACCGTTTCGGCCACCTTTACAAATCAAAACCCCTCCCAATCCCATACCATCTCCAGCTTAGACTTAGAGACTAGGGGGTGCGGTTTGAGAGCTGTTAGTGTTACCTCCTGCAGTGAGTATTGCAGGTGTGAGACAGGCAGGTGGGGGTCCCTCAGGATCTCTTGCTCCAAGGACAGCAGAGCATTGCGGTAATCTGTCAGCACCAAATCCAGACCCCGACAGAACGACCGCATGTAAAGGCCATGCAGCTTGCCTTCTGAAGCTGCAAAAAGAACAAAACAAAACAAAGCAAAGTCACCAACTCGTACAACTTCAGAGAATAACATTCTGTCTGATAAATCAGTGAAGAAAACATTATCATTTTATCTACCACTGAACACGAAACATGATCAATGCTCCTCTGCAAAACTGAATCAAAAAACAAAAGCAAAAAACCTCAAATAGGAATGATCAGCTAAGAACATCAAACTAAAGTCAACAGTTAAACTGACTAATCTACCCTGAAGTTATTATTAGCTGAGTTCCCCACGGAAGTTTTGAATCAACCTGGGGTTGTAACACTTGAACAGTGCTCAACAGGTGTCACATGTAGGCAACATCAGAGACCTGCCCAAATAACTATAACTTGGTAAGTAATAAAGTTTGTAAGTAAACAAACTCCATCAAGGTTGCATCCTCACAAATTTGTGGGTGGCCTTCCTACAGAAAGCTACTTTAAACAGTCCCATTACACAACTAAATAATTAATTTAAATAAGTAATTCTAATACAAATTAAAACAGTGCAATTTCTAAAGAATTTTGTGAGAATGACATAAACAGGACATCACCCATGTGAACATGTAGAAGTATTCACACTGCTTTTAAATATGTTGTAGTCTTTTGCAATTTAAAAGGACACAGTGGTGCACATCATAAAAGCGATCAACATGTCATATCCAACCTGTGCGTTTTGTGTTGACCCCAGTGCCATGGTCTTGTATGAACTGCTGGAATGACCTGTACAATGTACCCAGGCGACACAGATCATTCAGCACCTTCACTTCTGATGGATGGATGAATGGCAAATCAGACACAACCTGTAAAAAACAACATGGATGGATAACGGCAAATCAGACACAACCTGCAAAAAACAACATGGATGGATGAACGGCATACTGGACACAACCTGCAGAAAAAACATGGATGGATAAATGACAAATCACACACAACCTGCAAAAAACAACATGGATGGATGAACAGCAAATTGGACACAACCTGCAGAAAACAGCATGGATAGATGATTCGCAAATCAGACACAACCTGCAAAAAAATGATGAAAGGAATTCATCTTTCAAGGCCAGTTGGCTAACATGCTGGACTGTAGATCTAGTAGCCAGAGTTCAACTTCTGGACCTGGTCACTGTAGTGTAAGTGTAACTAATATGATACTGCTAGACACAACAGGGTGAAGGACCATTTAATTGTTTTCCCAAGACACTGTTTGTGTAGAGGTAAAATCCTAGGTAGGAGTAGGACAGTGGCAAAAAATCTAGATTTTATTTTCATGCCAACATTTGTTCCTCAATAATGTGAAAGCACTTCCACCATGTCACGCTGCCTTCCCTGTAAACATGCTGGATCCAATCCAGAAGCATTTTGGTTACAGCCAGTTATGGCCATTATGACTAGCGTGCAGCCTGAATCGGGTCAGGTCGTGTATGCCAGATCCAACTTCCCGTATCTGTTTCAGTTCCATTTTTCCAAAGAAGGCATTCATGTATCAAACTATCATATTGTGCAAAACTGACCTGGATCTGATCTGGATGGCCTGGTCAGGGTTTGACCAAACACATCTTGTGTGGACGCAAACCAGTGTACAGGAATCATTGGGCCCGATTTCTGGCAGGATGCAACCAGCATGCTACCAGTTTCCCACTTTCAGACTCGGTTCCGTTCTTCCACAGACGTCCCAGATAATACTGTGCAAAACCAGCCCAGATCTGATTTAGTTCTGGCTGACTGTGTCAGATTTTAGCCAAATGGATCTGGTCCAGAAGCAAGACATTGTGCAAGAATCATCTGGCCCACTTCTGGCCAATGCTTCCCAGCTGATCCGGACCAGATGCAAATTGGATCCGGCATGTTTACTGGGTTTGTTGGAAAAATTGAGATCATGTCTCTTCCAGTGTTCCATTCTTTTGCATTTGGTATTTCTTCAAGTGGAACCATCAAAGCAACCAAGCAGATCACATCACATAAAACACTGTGGGTGGTGCTGACTTGTCTTGAGCATGTGGTGTACTTGCTTGTTTTTTGTTTTTGACTTCGTGGCTGTGCATTCTCACAGTTGTTCCTCAGTAACTTAACAGCACTACCAGCTTGTCAGGCTGCCTTCATCTGAAGAACTGAGACACTTGTTCCATTCTTTTGGTACTTCTTCGAGTGAAACAATCAAACAACCAAGCAAAGGTAACTGACATAGATCACACAAAACATTGCAGGCGGTGCCAACCCGTCTTGGAAGCGTGGTGTGCTGTTTTTTTTGTTGCTTAAAAAAATAAACAATAAACTTTTAGATCCCACGATCAAGTCCAATTTTCGATAAGACATGAATAAGGCCTAAGGCTAGTGGCATAGAAACACACACTTTTGACACAGCGCATTAGACTAACCAAAATGATGACTGTGACTGTTAGCGTTACAGCCATTTCTAATGAAAAATTGAAAGTTTTCTATTAACATTATTTTAACAAGGAAGATTTTGTTTGTTTGTTTTACCTGGATTCCACTGCCTGAGTCTTTAAAAACTCCACCACAATGTCCCGTCAGCGCAAGCAAGAGTTCGTGCAACATTTTTCATTCTAGAAAGATAGCAACATGTTTGGGAATGTTTGGAAATGGCGGTCTCACATGCGTCCAGAGTTACCCTTTCTTTCACCGGAAATCTGTACTCAACAAAGTCCGTTCGCAGAAAAAAGTAGTGCCCTTACTGAAATACCATTTTAATAGTATTCTTCTGCTTGTATTACGCTCATCCCCTTTGTTTTTCTTTATATTGTTTTTATAAATACACGAGTCAGATAATCATAACATTTTAGCGACAAAAAAGACAGCTATTGTATTCTTTCGCGCAGGTACTTTTAATACTTCCTTTCTGGAAATACTTTTGACCGGCCGAGACGTGTCCGCTGTGAAAATGGTAACGAATATTGCGGTTTTATTCATCCGATTTCGTTCGAGTGATTCTTTCACTTTTGCAAAGTTTTGATAAGATTTCCTTCGGTTATCTGGTTGTTTACAGTTTCCACATACACCAGTTCTGATCCGCTGACTAGATTTCGTGTCCATTGAAGCACGTGGCTTAGATTTCAACATGGCTGAAAGTTTGACATAACGATATTAGAACACTGATTGTATCTTATCAAGGCTCGTATTTTAGTTGATGTTAGTGCACTTGGATGTAATCAAACTAAAAAGTACCGCCGACTTACCGCAGCTTAAAAAGTATAACCACATACAGATACATTGTCATTGCTGCACATACAGCTGTCATGTGCACTAGTGCATCCGCCATCTTTAATCACGTTATCGTTGACTCCCTAGTAAAGGAGTCTCCTTCTTCACTGTTTTCAGCCCAGACTTAAAATATGATTTATTCAACACATTAATAACTAGTAAGTGAAACAAACCCATGAGACTTTTGGAGAGAAGACATAAGTGTTAAATGTTAAGGGTACGGTGAATTTAACACCACTGCCAAAGTGCCAGTCTACAAAGTTCAGCTTTCAGCCGCTGTCTGACTCAGAAAGGCAATGACAATGTTCACTTTTACTTTTAGCCCCGTCGGTTCACCGTCTTCAAATGGTATGAGAATGTGTGTGTGTGTGGACGGAATGAACTTGTAGTATGCAGTACGTTGGCATATCCACATAGTTTATTCCCTGCTGTGCCAGTGCTATACACAAGTACACGCACACACGCATCCTCAAACCATTTGAGGACAGTGAACCAACAGAGCTAAAAGTGGATACTGCCCTCAGAAATGTTTGACTTTAAATGTAACCCCACTGATGAAATAGTAAATGAGTAACGACATTTTGCTCCTCAGGCTACAGCAGCAGCACGACCTCTCATCAGTGTCTACAATGAGAAGGGGGAGACCACGGAGAACAATGTCACTCTCCCTGCTGTGTTCCGTGCACCCATCAGACCAGACATTGTCAACTTTGTTCACTCAGAAATGAGAAAGAACGGCAGGCAGCCATATGCTGTCTCTCAAAAAGCTGGTAAGAATGCTGTTTATAAAGTAAATATTATCACTTTCTAAACAGAATCTGTAGACTCCAGAGGCGTCAGTTGTGGTAAGAATGCTATTTATAAAATATATATTATAACTCTAAACAGAATCTGTTAGATGCATCAGTTGAGGCATGTGGCCTGATAAAAAAAAATTTAAGCTGGATATCATTTTTGCTGTGACTGAATGATTTTTGAGTGGTAATCTGGTTATTTAGTTATCCCATGAGACAGGAAATTAACCTGGTACTGATTACTTCAATGCAGCCAGCGCTATTGTGGTGAAGGGCAGGTATAGTTGTTTTGTTCGTATATTCAGTTAATCAAAATATTATTAAGCACAGTTTTTCAATTTGGCTTATAAAATCAAATGTGGAAAAAGGAAGCCACAAAGAAAGCAAAAACCATGCAGCTGTGAATAGAAAGAGAACATGCTCTTATGATTTCATTCTGGGTGTGTTTTCAGGTCACCAGACCTCGGCTGAGTCCTGGGGCACTGGGCGTGCTGTTGCACGTATCCCCCGTGTCCGTGGTGGAGGTACCCATCGCTCCGGCCAGGGAGCCTTCGGCAACATGTGCCGTGGTGGCCGCATGTTTGCCCCCACAAAGACCTGGCGCCGCTGGCACCGCAAAATCAATGTGAACCAGCGCCGCTACGCCATTTGCTCCGCCATCGCTGCCACTGGTGTGCCTGCTCTGGTCATGTCCAAAGGTAGGTAGCAGTGTCCACTGGGTCATCTTGTTCTCAAGAGCAAATGATGTCATAGAAGTGAACCTGCAGGTTGTGTATCCCAGAAAAGAAAAATCCCACTATATAATAATAATAATAATTTTAAGGTCCGTTAAAAGCACCTTAGAGGAACATATTTTCTACTGTTCTTTAAAAAAAGGTACATTTCCCCTCTCCACTTTATGCATGCCATAGTCACATGTGGAAAGTGTGAATCCAGATTTTATGCAAAATCAATTTTGTGCTGGACTGCGAAATCTGGAGGGTAAAACACTACACATTGTACATGAACTAGCTGTAGTATGAAACTTTTGAAAGGTAGTAAGGCATTACCTTTTGTTAGGTTTGAAATGTTAATGTAAAAAAACAACACTTTTTTACTAGTTTAGCACCTATGATACGCAGAGTTTGAAAATCTTTTGATGTGGCAGTTACTGAGGGTAGTTTTTACTGTGTCCCTATTTTGCGCTGAGCATAACTTGGGCTAAGGATGGTGAATCTTTGCTCTCTACCATAGTAAAAATCCTGATATAAAAGATCACCCATCCTTTGAAGCCACTTTAAAAGATCCTTTTTCCTTCATATTTCCTGCTAAGAAGAAAAATGTGAATGAGAATTATATAGCTTTTAAGTTAAACCCACTTTTGCTTAGTTTAAATTTTAGAGTGGTCATAAAAGAGGGGTTCGACTGTATTGCCACCTACGCTGTGCATGTTGTATACACTTGGGTGTCTATGTTGCTGTGCCTGTCTTGCAGGCCACCGCATCGAGGAACTGCCTGAGGTCCCCCTGGTGGTGTCAGACAAGGTGGAGGAGCTGAAGAGAACCAAGGAGGCTGTTGCGCTTCTCAAGAAACTCCGTGCATGGAGGGACATTGAAAAGGTCAGACTGAACATCTGTTATCCTGTTGCATGTTATGTTTATTTTAAACGGTGTCCAAATCAATGGATCCAGATTTTCTCAAGAAACTCCTGCATACAGGGACATTGAAAAAGTTGGAGTGAATAGTTGTTATCCTGTTGCTCGTTGCGTTAATTTGAACAGTGTTGAAATCAGTGGCTGTGAAATTTCTCAAATAAAAAACATTGTGCATGGATGGACATTAAAAATGTTAGATGTGCAGTCTAGCTGTTGTCCCATTTCTCCTTGTTGCGATATTTTTAACATTTTGAAATTGGTGGTCATACTTGGGCATAAAGGGTTGTTGGAAGTGGTCAAATTGAATGGCTGTCATATTTCTCTTCATTTGTGTTAATTTGAAAATTGTACCTTGGGTATACATACATTCTCTAGGGGTTGATGTCTTCCCACATCAATTTCTTTTTTTAACTGGCTTTGGAATTTATTATGCAGCAGGGACAAAACCATACTTCACCTGTGTATGCTAAATGTTTAGTTTACTTGAAAAGTACCTTCATTGCCATCTGTGATATGGATTTTACACGGCTATAATATGCTTTCAGTCTACATGTGTATTGTTTCTGTATTACAGGTGTACGCCAGCAAGCGCTTCCGTGCAGGCAAGGGTAAAATGAGGAACAGGCGCCGCATTCAGCGTCGCGGCCCTCTCATAATTTACAACAACGATCAAGGAATCACGAGAGCCTTCAGAAACATCCCTGGTAAGATTTTGCTGATATTTTTCCTGTATACAGTTTTTATGGAAGAAGCAGGAAGCGGTTGTACTAACAGTGTTGAATGGCCTTTCTGATCAGAAATGGTACTCAGGCTCAGGGTGCATGCCACTCAGTTTTTCATGTGTTGATGTCATTATTGGAGAATGAAAGGATGAGGTCTTTCATCCATATTGTTTACATCCAGCACAAATGTCCTGTGTTAATTTACAAGTGAATTGATTCTTTGCAGGCATCACCCTGATCAGTGTCGACAGACTGAACCTGCTGAAGGTTGCTCCCGGTGGTCATGTTGGTCGCTTCTGCATCTGGACGCAGTCTGCCTTCAGCCGACTGGACAACATTTACGGCACATGGCGCAAGGGTTCCCAGGAAAAGACCGGATACAAGTATGTCATTTTAGTTTCTTGGATCAAGTGGCTTTTTGGGGGGGTTTTTTGCTGATCATCTGGCTACCCAGAAAGCCTGCCTTTTTAACTGTATGTTTATCACAATCTCAGGAATATCAGAGACTTTGGCATGCATGGTATTGGGTTTTTGACTCGCATGGTCATGGTTAAAACTGAGGCTGTTATGTTTCACAGGTTGTGCTGTTGATTCTTTCCTGTGCGTGAATTGACAGTTTTTATTTTGTGTGTGATTCCAGCCTTCCGTCACTGAAGATGACGCAGACAGATTTGACCAAGCTTCTGAAGAGTGAGGAGATACAGGCTGCCCTGAGAGCCCCCAAGTAAGTTCTGACACCTGCGTGTGCAGCTTATCCTTTTGTCTTGATTGAACTTGTCTTCTTCGAGTATGTTACTTCAAATTACAAATACTCGGTGGTCCATACAAATGTTTCATTTTGCCACCTGTGATTGATATTGTACCAACAAGTCTATTTTGCAGAACTGCTGCATGTCAGTATGTGTGCAACTTTAAAGTGGATGGCATCGTTTACAGTGTGAATAAGAGAGGCCAAGTGTGTTGAAATGATGAGCTCATTGGTCCGTGTTGTTGACCAGGATGAAAAAACATCTCACCACCTCTGATCAGCATTTCTTGGGTCTACAGTTTCTTGGGATCAAAAATGCATGCTATAGCCTCTGCATGGTAGTCTTAAAAGTACATGTAGAAGGAAGTGTTCGCTTTAGCCACATCACATGGTTTAGTTTACCTTGTGTTGTTTTCACGTTCATGATTTTTGCCTTATCATCTCAAATCTTCTTGTGCCGTTTGCTTTGCAGAAAGGATGTGACAAGAAGGATTCTTAAGAAAAATCCTTTAAAAAATAAACGTGTAATGATACGATTGAACCCCTACGCTAAGGCAGCCACAAAGGCGGCTTACGCTGTGGAACAGTCTCGTCTGCGTCAGAAGGAGGCACTCCTGAATAAGAAGCGTGGGGTAAGTACCAATCCTTTATCTATATGAATCATTAAAAAAAAAATGTAAAAAAATCTGTGATTCCCTGACAGAGCACTGTTTGGTTCTGTTGCGCTTGGTGTTTTCAATTTAGCTTTCAGGTAAGTACTGTTGGTATTTTTAGCTTAGCTTTTAGGTAAGTACAGTTTCTTAGCTTGGAGGTTGATGTGATGATTTCTTTGGTCCGTGTTGTTGACATAGAATGAAAAACAAAATTAACCAACTCTGATCAACTTCCTTCTGTATCTTTTTTAATCAGCCAAGTGCATTTTGTCATCTGTACAATCTTCAATAATGTCTCTTAGATCTTTAGTAACGTTTGTGTCTAAAATGAGCCGTTTCATTTTCCAGACAAAAAAGATGCTTCAGGGGTGTGACAGCAGTAAGAAAAAGTGTTGGCCAAGGATGGCCAAGTTGTGTGGTACATGAATTTCAATTGTCCGTGGTGTGTTTTTCAGATCAAGACCCCACTGCCAGCTGCCCCCAAGGGCAAAGCCTCTGCCAAGAAGATTGCCCAGCGCAAGAAGGTGGCAACCAAGGGCAAGGGCAAGAAGTAAAGAGACGCTCACTGACTGACAGTGCATCAGTTGTGCAAAACTTCCTGTGAAATAAAATAAAAAGGACTTTCATTTGTGTTTCAGGAAGAATGTCATGTGCGAGCGTCCAAGTTTGCATGCTGTTCATTGGTTGTAAAATTTTGTGCGAGCAAGTTGTGAAAACAAATTTTAGGTGTCCTGTGCTGTATATAACAAATTATGCTTTTGACAAAATCAATAGTTCACTGTATTGGTATAAAACCAAAACGTCCCATCAACCCATGTTAAATAGTCTCACCCTGTGACTGTTTCAAAGTTCACCAGAGTGTGGGAGTGCATGGTAAGCATGATCACAAAAACCTCCGTTAAAGAAATTATTTCACACACAGTTGTACAAAGCAACATTCAAGCCTAAAAAGATTGAAATATTTATTTCCATAAAGAACAAAATACGATACATTTGTTTTGATGCAACACACGTATATATAGATACTAATTGTGTGCTGCAAAAAGCATTTCACAAAAAGATGAACATGGGGTTTAAAGCAATATGCAGCAGAAATGACATGTTTGAGTGAAATACCCAGGAATTTGAAATTTGTCTTGAAAAATGCACAGGACTCTGTTTCCCGTTCAAGTGACTGCATTTTCATTTGACACCAGCCTGTTGCAAGTGTTCAAATACTACATCATACAATGTCGATCCTGCAGTTTTCTTCAGCAGCAGAAAAAGATCCCAGTGAGTCTGTACTGCATGTGCACATTACATTCCCTGATACAGCTAGGTCATCGGTAGAACTGGAAGTCAAAAGCAATGCTGCACTGGTTCCATGAAAATATTTCAGGAAAGATGCTATGGCAGAAAAACTAATTAGCATGTACATTATAACCTAGGGGGCACTGCATGAAAGGGTAGCATATTCCTGAGAAGAGAAATTAGGGAGAGGGAGCATTTTAATGACAGCTGTTACACACACAGAACTTTGCATCATCAGGAACAATGCTAAAGCATATTGTTTTCAATAAGAACTGCAGATGGTTAACTGTACAAAGAACCAGCCTAATGTATTTTTTGTTAATCTTTTTTCTGTATCACTTTTTTCTCACCTGCCAGCTAATTTTACCAAAAAATTGCCAATTATAGTGAGCCAAAAGCAGCATGGAGTTGACCAAATATGTTGCCCCTTCTCCAGAATGCATTCCACACAAAGTACAGTAACGATTAAAACAGTACCAAAAATTAAAACCTTGTATGTATTGCTTCCATGATCTGCATACAAAACTTAAAGAGCTTTTGGTATTCTATCTGTGACATCAGACAGTTTTTGGTCTTGTCAAAGTAAAATGAGACAAAGTATGCATCAACTCAAGTGTTGGTTGTGCACAATTATTGTTCATCATACTTATTTTCAACTGAAGTCTGAGACTTCTGTTAAAACACTAGACTGTCAGTAAAAAAGTAAATCCATTTGCTGCATCCCTCCCGTCTGCAGCCTGAGGGCGGCAACAAATACAAGACTGCTACTTAAATGGAGGCAAGACATTGGGAAATGGTCATGGATAAAATAAATCATTCACATTTGTTAAGCGCCTCATCTTGGTATAGCAACAGACTAGCACTACTGTCTACTTCTGAGCAGACCCACTGTGTTCTTGCAATATGCAGCTGAATGAGTGACTAGCTTTACAAAGCATGTTTTTGTTGAATACCCACCAAAGTGGTGTACTTACAGTGCCGGTTCCATGTGAAACCTCTCGGCACACGTTCTGTGTACACCATACGACCATGCACCAGTTTACAGTTGTCGCTTCATTTGAAGTGACATGTAGGTGCATGTGTGTTTAGCTGTAACCTGCCATCTGCACTTTTGGCAACATGACTGGAATCTTTTACATGCTGCAGCAGTAACAGGGGTGGAATGGATACTGAAATGAGTCAGCACAAAAAGTTGACCCTGGAGAAGAAACTTCTCCCACTGCTCCTTGAACCTGCAACCTTTCAATCATAAGTCCAGTACTGAGCTACCAATGCCCCCAAGTATTTCAATTCTTTTTACGGGTACACCATGGGGGCAGTGGCTTTCAACTCTGCAAAACAAATCCAATGCAATGAGTAGTGAAGGAGAGAATAAATGATATCTGACTAATGGAATGGAAGTTAAAAGCCAATGCCCACGTGAATCAACACACATATTGCACAAAAAAGTATCACATTCATTGAGAAACACAACAGAGATGGGCACACGATATTCATTTGCTGTATGCATGTACACATTTTGAGGTGCAGAGCCATTCATCTTGTCATAATTTCACAGGTCCATTAAGTGACATTAATATCCTTCAATGAGAATAATTTCTACCATAGGTCCATGAAGTGACAAAGATATCCTTCAATTAGGATAATTTCTATCGTCTGAAACAGAATGAGGCCCTGGGTGTGTGTGTAGAATCAACAACGGGAGTAAATTAATGTTCAAAAGACGTCACACGTGGTAACAGACCTGAACTGCCTACGGTAACTCTCGTCTGGCACATGAGTAACTACAAGGTACATAAACTCCACCAAAGTACATCCTCTATTCACCTTGAGGTTGTTCTTTTGGTGGAGTTTATGTACCATGCATCTACTCACATGCCAGGTGAGAGTTGCCACGGGCGATTCGTCATGTTTGTGTGGTGTCTTCAGACAATTTCTATTTGACTGAATTCAAGTTACTCTGCTCCTCTAATGCACTGTCTACTAAAGCAAATTTTGTTGAAACTGCAATCCCCTAAAGCAGTGCTTACAACTTGTGGAAGAGAATTTGTTTGTTTATTGGTTACATTCTCAGATTCTGTTTACCAAGCTTAATACTGTTTATCCAAGAAAACCAAGTGCTCTGACACCTCACACTAAAAACAACTTTCCTTTCTCTAACTCTGGACTCTCCCCTGTCCTTGAAAGGTGAGGGTCGTGAGCTGGGTATGGTTATCATGTAAAATGTGCACAGAGTCAGGAAAGAAACCGACATTTTTGTTTTGTTTTTGTTTTTTCTATGGTAGGGAATTTATTTCATGAACGCACAGTAGTCCCAACAAGTATCGTGGACGATACTGTCAAGCACAGAGCAATTGCATGAGCGATGAAGTCAACCTGATCAGACCTTACTGCAGCACACATAGGATGTTCTAAACCACTGCAGGTCCCCCAACCAAAATGATCATCTCCTTTGACTTGTTGAACAACCTTTAAGTGAAGGTGTAAAGCTCAACAGAGGTCATAACAAGAACATTAGTCCATATTTTTCATTTTGTTTCATGCCAGTCAAAAAAGGAAACAGTCCACACTAGACCAGAAATACTGTTGAAGTTACTGTTGTTAGGCACTATATATGGGAAAAAAAGGCTAATTTATCATCATGCCAAGTCTGAAACTGTGGAAGTAACTGTAAGTTGGTGTTTTCCGCCCAGTCAACCAGTGCAGTTATATCTGGACGATACACATTTTGTTATCACATATTACTTTTTTGGAAGTAATGGAGAACATTATTTCTGTTACCTTTACAGGTAGCAGGAACAACACTGATCATGACCAAGACTTGATTTTGTTCATGCAAATCAAAAATGAAAACTATTCCAAAGCAAGAAATGATCTGACTGGAGATTTGTACAAAATTAAGACCTAGACAACTTAAAAAAAAGAAGCAATACCCAAAAAACATATTTCATACAAACAAAACCCAGGAGCACTCACATAAATATTTAAGAGAAAAGGTTTTATGTCAATATTCACATAAATACACAAGAGAGAAAAAATAGTTTACATCAATGTGGCTGGAATGTTGGCAAGAAACAAGGAGATCAGTCACCTTTGCTTACAATGAGACGATACCATAAAACAGCAACACAACAGCAAAAGAAGATGTGTCAAATGTAATGACTATTATACAAGATGCTTGCACTAAGAGATACAAAAAGAAACCAGGAAAAAAAGAGACCTCTGTGGTGAAACAGCTTTCATGGCTTACAGGCAATAGAATTATTAAACCCTTTAAGAACTTTAGCCTACTGGGACTATTTAGCTCTCTGCAGAACCAATTAACATGATAACCCTGATGAAATTGTAAAGAGAAAATGAGAACCATTTTCAGCACTTAAAAAAGAAAAAAAAGAATTAAAAACAAAATGAGTCCTGCAAACATAAATTAAAAGACATCACTTGATTACGTGTCAATCAGCCAGAATTTTGAGTAGTTTAACTAAAGCACTGTAACTCTTTGAACACTATTTTAACCTCTCTCTCTCTTGTTGGTCAGCTGATGACACTGTACATACAAATCCACACTCAATGTAAAAAGGTGATCACATGAAGTACTGGCACACATAATGCAGATCATCACTTCATAATACTATACGTACAACAAGTAACCATGTGCACATTCACTTCAAATAAAACTGGGTTTCACACACTGTATTCTTGGTCAGCCATTTCTTTAAGGATTAATTAGACAATAACCGAATAATGCTCATCATGACAGCATGTGAGAGATGAACAGGATACAGGGCAAAATCAATCACAACTTGGGGGGAAGGGAGTGGAACACTCTTAACAGCAAAAATAAATTTTTAAGCCAGATCAAAATACAAACGAAAAGAACAAGATGAAATATGATAGAAAATCATGCATGTGTTCACTGCATCCCAAATTGCATGAACATGGAAATCAAGTGAGAAAAGCATGGGTTGCCACAGGTATTAACGAATTATTGTTACATGTTCATTTACACATGAAGCAAAAAGGTCAGATAATATATATGGAATGAATTTAAAAAAATAAAGAAGATGATGATGGATGCGTCATGTAACCATCACTTTCTCCTTCAAATTATGCCTCAAATAATTCTGAGAATACTGTAAAACAGAAATGAAAATGATTTGTCTTTCAGACATTGTTCATCTCAAACAACAGCGCAACAACAAATTTAACATCCCAAAGTAGTCCTAGCATTTTGACTTCAACAAAAGCTGCTACTCTGTGACTAGTTTCACCAAAAACTGCCAGGTAATTCAAGCTCTTTCATTAGTATCAACGTTAAATGCTTAAAGTCTGACTAAACACTTTGTTAGTAACATTTTTTGTTGTTGTTAGTAACATTGTAACAGCAGGCATTTTAAAGAACAAGCTTTCCGATATGAAAACTAGTAACTGAAAAATTCATTTTAAAATGACTCATTTACTTTATTTTCAAGTTAGAATCCAACTTTCCCTAGTAACAAATAATGAAACTGGATGTAGAAAATGCTGTCAAGTGTCACAGCTGGCCAGCTGCTCATGGACTCCTCAGTCTCGTTCAATTAATTTTGGGGATGTGTGCATCCATGCAACTTTCATGTCTGATTCTGATACCACAGAGGCACAAGGTGTTGCGTCCGGTTAATCATTATTGATAAAAGTGTGTGGTGTGTGTGTGAGTGCGTGTGTGTGGTGCGCAGCATCACAGTTGTTGGTTCTGTTATTAGCTCGTTTCTCAGTAAGTGAATTAGTCTATTTTAACTATGGCTTGGTTCTCTGTTCTTTGCTTTGTATGTGTGTTTTTTAACCATGTCTTGATTCTCTGTTCTTTGCTTTGTAATGGGCTATATGTGCACCAATTTGGAGAAATAGCACATAACAGAATACACAGATTTGGAATCAAAAATTCAAAAAAGAAGTATTTTGAAACAAAATCTTTGAAAAACGTTTTTGGTTGTTGGTCTGTTCTACCAGTTGGAGAAAAAAAATGTGTTTTGAGCGGGCTCCAGTATCTTTGATACACACCACAGTAACAATCTAACACATCTATTCTGTGTTGCCTGTCTTGTCTGTGCTGTGAGCACATTCTGTGAATGTGGAAGTTTTCATTTTTGATTTTTGTGTATACTCTATACAACACATTGTCACTACTATGTGTGTTGTTGTGTTGTGTGTATGTGTGTGTGTTGGTTGTTGTTTTTCCATACTCTATACACAGACATTACACTATACTGTCACTACTAGCTGTTGCTTCTTCTTTTATCTATCATTATCTTCATTGTCTTCTTGTCATTTATTTAACTTTTACCCATAAAGTTATTGCAGTGAGTCTATGGCATGTGCCTGCAAGTGTGTTTACAGACAGATGTGCCTCTTGCATTGTGAGTGTGTTCTGTGAACATGGAAGTGTTTCTTGTATTAAAACACATTGTCTCTGTTTTTTTTTCTTATTGTTGTATTCTTTTCATTCATTTGCTCTGTTACTGCAGTGTTTGTATATAATATGGTTTGGTGCCTGCCTGCATGTGTACAGTTAGCATGTGCATGTGTACATGTGTATGCGTACAGTTAGCACATGTACTCAAAATTGATTGTCCGAACATGAACTGTACATGCACAGAGTTTGCCCTGTTCAGAGCCCGTGCCGTAAGTATAACAAATTATCCTTATTATTAATATTACATTTGTCATTGTTACAATGTTATATTTTTTTCAAAATACAGAACAAATGATCCAAACTTCTGGTTAAAAATTAAAACAAACAATTCATATAAACTGTAATTAAAGTCACATGAAACACTCACACTTTATGACTGATGTAAGGTGCCACGAAATGTGACTTCAATCATCGAGGGAAGATGCAAAGAAAGCAAAAACTATCCTTTCTGCCACTGGCCATGTAAGACAGTATATAATAAAAATTATATATCCAGCAAGTCGCAACACTGAAACAAATAAACTGCTAACTCTTTCCCTGTATTGTACAATTTTTGCATGAATGTTCTTAACACTTTCAAATACAACTAAATAATATGTGGCTGTCAAGCTTTGTATTGTTGAAATGTTCTTGGGAGTTGAGATATTACGATATCAAAATGTGAATGTCACCTTTCCTTTCTATATTTTTTATTCAAGATGCTGTTGGATTTCTGTAATCAAGTTGTGCTAATAATCTCCTGCACCTCTTCAGGTTTCAAGCACCTGCACACACAAACACACACAAGTAAATAATCATGACCGTGAGGTTTCCAAATAAACAAGGCTACATATCAAATAGAGCTTGCATCTAAAAGCACCCTCTTTCTCTTAACGCATATTACTGGGCCTAAATAAAATGCTTCTGATAATTCTTCTAATTATTATTTATGACAGCTCAGACAGAAATGTGACACAGTGTCAAGTTAGATGATACCAACTGCAAAAAGTTATATCAATTACATGATGTGACATTAGTTTTAAGACTGTGTAGTTATGTCACCAAAGCCAAATTATGGTGTCTTAAAAAGTTAAAGCAAGATGGTTAGTGGAGCAGTTGTTCTAAAAAAAATGAAACTGGAAACTTGGGGGGGGGGGGCATTTATTGATCAATCAGTTGGATAATCAACAATCAACCTATTAAACAATGTTATAAATTATATATCTAAGTCGATAATGCATTCTAGAGATATGCCATATATACAATGAAATTCTGTAAATGATTATGCTCATACGTGCATGTGTGTGTTAACATTACAGTGACTCGAACATAGTTGAGAGCTTGCCACAAAGACAACATGACATTAGGCAAATGTCATCAAAGCTTATGCTACAAAAATGTTAAGCTCAGACAAGATTATCATTACAAATGCAAAGTTTTGTTGTTTTTCTTTTCACAGATGCCCATTTGGACAGCTAGTGGCCAAACAAACACTCATCAGATCATTACACTGAGTCCCAAAGTCATGTGCCTTTCCTTGTGACTCTCTCCACCCCTTCCTTGCCAGTCCACTACTCCCACTCCTGCTTAAACATACACACATTAACATAACATTCCCCCATGCCCCCTTGGGCTCCCAATTTCTTCGCCCAATATCTTTATGATCATTATTATCATATTCAATAACACACCCATGAACAAAACACATTATTATACTAATAACGTGTGCCTGTTATCTCTGTACACATCTCTTTCCACCTCATTTCACCAATGTAGATCACCAAAATTGTTCTGTACTGTCTGAACTTTAAACTGGATCCAACAGTGGTGACCCGGCTTCACAAAAAACAACCATGCATTCACACTGTCTGTTCCAAGGTAAAATATATATGCGTAATTTATTATTCACACACTTTAAACAACACTACAGAATCATTGAAGCTCATTGACTGAGGCTGTTGCTAACGCTGCATGAAAACAAATACAACGCAAAGCAAGAAACCTGATCTGTTTTGAACTGTACCTCAGCCCCTGTGGTCATAAGAAAACAGAAGCTGTGTTCCCAGACGTGAACAGCTGTTCAGCAAACAAGTACAGAATGTGAACAGCTGTTGTTCAGTGGGTCCCTCTTGCCACAAACTCCTTTATAACAAAATCTGCTTCGTGATTTTAATGTCCCCACAGCACAACTTCCTTGTACTTTTACTTATATATTTATAATACTATTTGTGTTCATATATATATATATATATATATATATATATATATATATGTATATATATAACACTGAGTTCTGTTAAGAACTAAGAAGAAGCAATTTTAATGGCCCAGCTGCAATGTTATTCATGGTTTCTACAGTCTGTGGTACACAGGAACAAGTTTTGAACCCAAGCTGCAATGTCATATGCAGTTTCTACAGTTTGTGGTACACATGAACAAATTTTGAACCTGAGTATCAATGTCATAGGAGGCTTCTACAGTCTGTGGTACACATGAACAAGTTTTGAACCTGAGTAGCAATGTCATATGGTTACTACAGTCTGTGGTACACATGAACAAGTTTTGAACCTGGGTAGTAATGTCATACGAGGTTTCTATAGTCTCTGGTACACATGAAGAAGTTTTGAACCGGAGTAGCAATGTCATACGCGGTTTCTACAGTCTGTGGTACACATGAATAAGTTTTGAACCTGAGTAGTAATGTCATATGAGGCTTCTACAGTCTGTGGCACACATGAACAAGTTCTGGGCTAATGCCTCCATGCGTAAGCATGCACAAGTCAGTTTGCCATCACAGGACTTGAGTAAATCACGACCAACTCTGACAGATGGGCAACAAAGACAAAGTGCCAGGCTATCTTGCACTGTAATTGGACATTAAAATCTAAGAGCTAATTAATAATGTAAAGATTGTTTCTCCCATTTTTCTGTTGGTATCAATAAACCACAATGCTCACATATAATAATTACATGTCAGCTTTCTTGTATAAATATGTATTTTTATTTCGTTCTCCCACCACCCCCATCCCTCCCCAAACAGCCAAGCAGGACATCTAGTTGAACCTGAAAAAACAAAACAGGTTGCAAACCCTCCTCACCACCTACCCAACCCAACTAAGAATTTGCGCCAACAGAAACCCCCTCTGGACTCATTCAAGTGTAACCTAAAAACATTCTTTTGGCCAAAACTGTAGACCTGCCATGTTTTCTGTTCCATGCTGCTCTCTTCATCCACCTCAAGTCTCTGTTTGCTGCCTGTTTTGTTGTGTTAATTAAGCTTTGTACAATCAGTACATGCATGTGTGCGGGTGCCAGTGTGTGTGTACCTGTACATGTGTGTGTGTGTATGCGTGTGTGCATGTGTGCATGTATGCACTTGGAATAGTCTCTGCAGACAAGATTTTTGCGCTTCATAAATACTTTAAGTTTTTGTTTTGTATAGACACAACTTACCATCCTTTCTGTAAAGACAAGTTTCCAAAAACTACTTGGCTCTTCCGTTCATCTCAAACACAGTATAGTCCTCGTCTTCATCGTCACCCTGACCCAGTGGCTCCATCTCGACGTCACCTCGAGTTGTGATCACGCCATACTTCCTGGACTTGCTCCGTCTTCGCCGTAACCTGAAAATAATCCACGCACACCATCAACACTGCATCGGCATTTCAAATAATTCTACACAGTCCGATTGCTTGTCTTCTGCCACTGGTAGCTATGTGCTAGTGGCCCATTTCCACTTTAGGCCTCATGGGTGCCGAATGAATGTGCAGTGTACAATGCATTTCCCACTCAATCAAGGGACAACAGTGAAAAATATCTTCCATGTGTGTGTGTGTGTGTGTGTGTACATACCTACATGCATGTGAGTGTGTGTGTGTGTGTGTGTGTGGGGGAGGGTACATGCGTGCGATGTGCACTCTATACATCCCTCATGGGATATCTGGGTCAGTTTAAAATGATCTCAAACAATGTCATTCTTGACATGATTCATTGCTGAGACACAGATTTATGTCACCTGCACTGTGCCTGTCTTAAGAACTGCAGACTTTGCTAAGAGCAGGGTCATAGCCAAAGAGCAGGGTCATAGCCAAAGATCCACACTTCTACTGTGCTATTCTAGTTACTAGTATTCTAAAGCACATGAAAGATTTCACTGACACAGGACTTTCTTAACTGGAGACTAACATTAGGCTAGGTAGTACTAATAGTAGGTATGTTAAATTCTTACTGTGAATGCAATTTTTTGCAAGTGGCTTCCATTTAAAAACAAATCACAAGTACGTAAATAAAATTACAGACAATGTCTTGGACGCAGACATCTGTCATCAATGCGCTGTTTTCTAGCTGACATGATGTAATCTCGGGACATGATATATATTATACTGCACTCTATTTCTAATCAGACTGTCAATTGGATGACAATAAACCGCTACCAGAGCAACAGGTGTGTATTAATATAGCGCTGCACTACAAACACACTGTGCACAAGTCTGAGTCACACTGGCAACAGGCTGTCTCATCCCACTTGCTCTATGTACACCTTTCCAGATAGTACAACTCATCAGCAAATAAATATTACCTCGTTGCTGAAAGTGAAAGTAATGGTGTAACAAGTGCATTGGAACATGGCATCATTCCTCCTAAAAAAAAAAGATCCCCCTTATGATGATGATAAATCTGGCTTGAGACAAAGTTATTCAAAATAAAGATCTCTGCTGTATCCCCCCCCCCCCCCCCCCCCCCACAAATGTTTCACTCTAAATCACTAATTTACAACAAGAAGAAAATGCTAGTGTGTGCAGGTGCCTCTGTGTGTGTGGGGGTGCATGTGTATGCACTTAGAATAGTCTCTATGGACAAGATTTTGCACTTTACAAATACTTTTATTATTATTATTAAAAAGCTGTTATGAAAAAGTAATTTTAATGATACCAAGACATTTATTTTATTTTATGTACTGACAATGAGGAGGCTATACTGTACTTGTTATCGGTGAACATGTAAACAGCCTGGGTATGTTGTCAAACCCCAACATAAGAACGGAGTTGACACACTGGCAGATTTCCATTCATGTAGTTTAACGTAAGTTTTCCCACTTTCCTTTCAGCTCCTTTCTGCCGAAGAAATTTGCCTTGCTCCAACATACTCCATGATGTGAATCTTAAGCACGGAAAAGGGACAGCTTAACATATTCAACTGCTGGATGTTAAGCATTGTCAACAAAGGCAAAGTCAAATGAATTTATCAGCCCCCCGGGGGTAATGCTAATAGGTCAAGATATTCAACAGATAATAAAGCGGTGACTGTTTACATACTATGCCACTCCAGCCTGTTTAATTTAGTGTTTATAACAGTTACTCTACAACAGATAATGAGATACAGCCAGAACAGCAGTTAGTCTGAAATAATTTGTGATGTATCAGTGAATTTCAATCTCTTACCAAGCCACAGTCCTCAATTACCCCTACTCAGATCACAGTTCACTATCCCTATGCTGAAAATCTCAGAATCAGCCTGCAAATTAATATAGACACAAAAGACAGATAAAAAGGGAAAAAATATATACTAAAACTTCTCTTTTTCCTGTTCACTTCAACACATACCCTTTCATTTAATCACATGTTTTGTGACACTGTGCATTAACACTAACAGGTGTGGTCAGCAAATAGTATTTAAAACTAGTAAAAAGTAACAAAAACACTACTGGAACTACTGTATAAATGATACTGTTCACTTTAATAAAACTAGTAAAAGTAACAAAAACACCACTGGCACTGGTGTACAAATGATACTGTTCGCTTTAGTGAAACTAGTAAAAGTAACAAAAACACCACTGGCACTGCTGTACAAATGATACTGTTCGCTTTAGTGAAACTAGTAAAAGTAACAAAAACACCACTGGCACTGCTGTACAAATGATACTGTTCGCTTTATCAAACTAGTAAAAGTAACAAAAACACCACTGGCACTGCTGTACAAATGATACTGTTCGCTTTATCAAACTAGTAAAAGTAACAAAAACACCACTTTGGGACTGCTGTACAAATGATACTGTTCACTTGAGTAAAACTAGTAAAAGTAACAAAAACACCACTGGCACTGCTGTATGAATGATACTGCTCGCTTTAGCCAAACTAGTAAAAGTAACAAAAACATCACTGGCACTGCTGTACAAATGCTACTGTTTACTTTAGTATAACTAGTAAAATAAGAAAAACACCACTAGCACTGCTGTACAAATGATGCTGTTCACTTTAATAAAACTAGTAAAAGTAACAAAAACGCACCCCTGGCACTGCTGTACAAATGATACTCTTCTCTAATCATCACACCTGCCAGCATCAGACCAAAAATGTCAGACACACTTGTATGTATCCTTGCCCCAGCCTCATTCAGGCCCCCCTCAGGGAAAATAACAACTTCCCTTAATGGCAGGACATTTACAAGAAGACACAGGGTAACTGGCACTCTGCAGCCAGCTCCTTGTTAATGTATTGATTTCCACATAATACCCAGCCGGCCCTTGTTCCTGTTGCCCATAAAATGCCCCAGTGATCATCCAAGCCTTATAACTCAATCGGAAAATATTGGGGTATCACTAGTGAAACTGAAAGGGAGATGGTCATGCAGCTGCTGTTGTCATCTAACATCTTCACCAGTGCCCAAATTACAGCAGTGGAGATGTTGCTGGTCGCTTTTGTACAGCTCAAGTATTAAGAATTGTAATTTGTAGCTGTTGAAGAAAAATGAAAAGTTTTCATCAGTACATGTATGCAACCCACTTTAGGCTGGGTACACTTGTTTTGATTACAAAAGCTGATCAATTTGCTTAGTTTAAGACTATTTGTCAACATTTCTCTTGTGTACAATATCAACAGTCACGGAGGAAACGTTATTTTTTCAATTTATGCTTCAAATGATGCAAGCAGCATAATACGGTGGAAATTCTTGACTTCATTTTCACTCCCTGCTTCAAATGATGCAAGTGGCATGATGTGATGGAAACTTTTATCTTTTCAATTTATGCTTCAAAGAAAGCAAGGGGCAAAATGTGAACGGAAACTCTTTATCTTTTCATTTCGTGCTTCAAGCTAAAATCATGCGTGTGGCCTCCACTCCTTAAATCAGTGTGCACCTGTATTAAACTTAAAGGTGGGACTGTGGGAGACATTGCATGCATCACCCAGTTGTCATACAATGAGACATGTATGTGACATATCATTATTTTATTTTATTAATATTACTTATTAGTGCATGAACACAGTTGTCTAGACACACAAAATCCCACCCAGCTCTGAGTGGCAACTTCAAGTTCTACTAGCTGAAATTAGTGAAAAACAAAAAACCTACTCTAACATGAAAACGTTCAGATCCATTTCCAAAGACTTTTCAAAAACTTTAACTATGCATCCATGTCACAAGCTAAATGACAATACTAATAACAGTAGAAATATGGTATGGTATATATTTTATATTATATATATACTCTTTTCATCATTTTATAAATTGACCCTGATGGTCAATATACCATAGGCCATAATACTAACAGTGAAAATTCACCCCCTTTTTTGTAGAACTCACTGCACTGTACACTACTGTCTGCTGACCTTCAAGTTGGATGTACTTGTATAGCCTAACTGGGGAAGAGTACTGGAACACTGTATTGATTGCTAGCCATTCCGCTGCAGATAACACTAATTTATAAGCAGGACTCCTTCTGCCCTGACCAGGCAGCTGACAGTGGTGCTGTGGCCGTAGAGCATCTTCAGAACTGCTGCCATGAAATCAAGGCTTGGGTGTCTTCAAACAAGCTAAAGCTCAATGATGGAAAGTCTGAGGCCAGACTGCATGGATCAAAGATACAAAGGCTGGAAGCACTGCTGCAGTATCTGTGTTGGAAACTTGGAGACAGTGAGATCTCTTTTCTGCCTCCATCAGAGACTTTGGACTGGTTCTCGAGTGGGTATCACTATGCATGATCACATCAGTGCAACATTTAGGGCTTGTTGATTTCGGCTCTATTCACTTTGGAAGCTGCAACCTTGTCTAACAGCAAAAGTATTGAATTCCTGTTGCACTAGCACTGTCATGGCTGGACTGCAACTGTTGTCTACAGAGCATCACAGCTCAAGAACTGCAATGCCTTCAGCTTGTGTGTCCAAAACACTGAGCAGTAAGAATAATGACTTGCGCGAAAAAGACAGAGCACAAGTTGGTGGGACACTCAAAACTCAACATTTGTTTGTTCATGCGTTCTGATTTGTGTTTTTGTCTCCGTTACTGCTGTGCACCCCTAAGTAACAGGGACATAACTGCTAGGTATAGTTCCACTTTTGGGAAGGGGTGGGTGGGTAGGAGCTGTTTGTACCTTTTGGTATGAGTGTCCTTTGGTAGTTTTAGCTTGCGAGAGCTTACATGTATGCACTGTGTGTATCTGGCGCTGTGAACACGCAAGGTTTTGTGTGGAAGTTTTTTATGCGCTATATATATAAATTTTCATTCATTCATTCATTCAGTCAATCTGATGAAGAAGGCCACTTTGCAGAAGAAGAAGACCCATCAGTTCTTCCGATCCTCACAGTCACGTCTGCACATTCCACTTGAGTGCTGGTGAAGGGCACATGAAGAAACAGTCTGGCTTCAGAACCTTCTCAAGCTTAAAGTCTGCACCTAGGCTCTGGAATGCCCTCCCACAGACTGAGATAATAGATCGTTACATGTACTTCCTCAACAGTCTTTCACAGACACCTCTTCTCAGCCCAGTCCTGAAATGCTGTACTGACTGACAATTTGTTTTTCTCCCTACCTCTGTTTGGGTTTTGTTCTTTCTGCTGTGTCTCTTTGAGTTTGACTACATAGTACATTACTGTGCCATGAGCGTGACTTGTGGTTGTACAATATGGATACTGAGCACTACAAGCCTACAGTCAGCATTAACTAATATACCTTAGTGTTACATTCCACATTACTGTTGCTCAGTACACAACAGTATTAGATTTTGAAACAAAGTATGGAAATTATCTTAAATTATCAATATGGAGGTATACTGTCCAGATAGTAGATCTAATTTATTTCAGAAGTTACACACAAACTCAAAATGTTTATGAATCCATTCCACAGCCACTGTTTAATATACCGTTCTCAGTTTCCTGTATCAAGACATGCATTTTCAAAAAAATATTTATATATATATATATATAATATTATAATTTTATATATATATATATATATATATATATATATATATATATATATATATATATATATAAATGCTTTTATGACTTGTAATTTTAATGCAAATTGGAGGGAAATTCTTCTCGTTTGTGTGACTGATTGCACTATATGACAATTAAAGGATGTGTTCCTTGTTACGTTAAAAAATGTTGAGATATGGGTTTATGTCATACATGAGATATTACAACAATCATCATTTTATAAATGTGTGGTAAATTATATGAGTGTACAAAATTTGGCAGAAACAGTATTATTATCCATAGCTTTTATATAGCGCTATTCTCTGCTCTAGAGCAGACTCACTGCACACATGTCGCATGTGAACCTGAATGAGTGACTGCAACCTTTTATAGTGTGTATTATTAATATCCACAGAAGTGGTGTACGGGTAGCGCTCTTTGGTTGTTGCATGGCTGGTGCCACGTGAAATGCTGCTGTTCTGGCGCAAGTTCTGTGTACACCATTCAACCATACACCAGTTTACAGTGTCATTTCATTCAAAGCCACCCAGGTCGGGTGTACCTGCATTTTTGTGTTTTACATGCTACTGCGGTAACACAGGGGTGGAAGGGATACTGAAATAAGAGTCAACACAGAAAGTTGACCCTGGAGAAGAAAGTTCTCCCGCCACTCCTGCCGGGACTTGAACCTGGGACTTTTTGATCACGAGTAGGGAAGGTTTGCCCTAATAACTTGACTTGATTTTGTGCATGTTTGTGCAGAAATGAAGATACAATGAACTATGGATGTGGTAATATCTTATGTATGACTTGCAGCCTTTTATGACCTTTCTCAGCAAATATCTCCAAAAGTACAAGTCATTATCTTTACTTTAGCTTTGAAGAAATCTTTCTTAGCATTGTCTGATTTTGCACATTCTAAAAACACATCTAGTTTTAATCTACCTGCAACATTATTTTTCACCCCTGTTGTCCTGTTTTCATGCACACCTTTTGACACAAAGTCATATATATATATATATATACATATAAAACATTAAAAATATAACTATAAAATTAGTGTCTAAAAAAGAAGTGACACGGTATAATCTGCTTTATCTGTGGTTCAGTTACAGCAGATTACATACTGTTGACCTAGATGTCAGATGAGTAGATTCTTGAATGACAGCCAGATGTGATAGATGATACTGATAGTCAAGATCTGACACGCACTGACTAAGTGACAGACAGGGTCATACAACATACCGCACTAGTTCCATTACTGTGCACACTTACTCTTTCAATAATGCAATAATTTTAAAATACACATACTCAAAACTATTTTTTATTGTACAACACTGATTCTCTGCAGTAAATGAAATATGATATTAGAGCTTTTCTATCAAATTTGATAACTTTATAAGACTAAGAGTAAGAATGTTGACCGTTTTGGAATCTGAATGCAGTTTGGTTTTAATCTGTTCTGTAACAGTGTAAGGCAATTACTGAATTAAACTGACTCAAGAACCTTTATTAGTTTACATGATAAAAAATCTGGTGTACCTTGCAAACTGCACAAAGTTGCATTAGGACTAAGACAGTAAGACTAGAGTAGCACAGCAGAAGGGAGTCAAAGTGTGTACCGTATTTTGCACAAACATACTAGCATACTATAAAACTATTATGATGAGACATGTTGGGCCGGACACATCTGACGTGTAATAATTTATGCAGCCATTCATTAAATTATTTACTGTAACTGTGTTAGCTGGTGGTTCCCAAGATCAGGAATCCCATTGTGACTAATCCCCCAGTTCAGTTCAATATGACTACAACTATGAGTCTGTCAGCTATGACTTATCTTTTTAAAACTAGTAGTAGTAGTATAGTTGAAGCCACACCTTTTTCTTGGCTTAACTTTCAGAACAAATGGAGCTATTAAAGCCACACATTTTTTTCTTTTCTTCCCTAGTTGATATTCTGTCAATTATCTGTTATTATTGTGGTCTGCATTAAGATACAGAACAATAATTATCATCATTAAAGTTAAATTCCAAAGAGGCAAACACATCTCCTTGGTCACAACTGATAATAATAATATTATGATTTGATGTATTTCTTTTATTAAATTTTCTGGTAACACTGCTGGCATGATACTTGATAGGCATGCAGAAGGACTGAAGCGGGAAGACACACTCTCACTAAGTGGGCCTTGCGTGCAGTGAAGCTGGCTCAGACTGCACTGGCTCCTTCTGTCATTCAAATATATGTCCACCTTGAACAGTGGGTCAGTGCACACATGAGGATTCTCACATCATCATCTGGGGCATGTGTGCTGAAAGGGACCAAGTCTATTGCCCTGTCCTCTCTCAGTCTACCCAGTCCTCATGTTCACAAATCTGATAATAATTTTATTAATTTATAGAACAGTTAGAGAATGTGCATACATTGGACTTTGGATGGGAAAAGGGAAAGGGGGCCACCTCTGCCAAAGCCTGTTCTAGCCATAGTATTAGTAAATAACAGAGGTCTCTGGCCATAGTGATAAAGTGAATGACTGAATGAGGAGAGAGGATGCATAATTTATTTTGAAAGCTAACACAACCAAAATCATATAATAAAGTGAAGACCTGCCTGGCATCATGCCTTTCTAAAAGGTCAACCAGACACATTTTCAGAAAGTCTGGTGCTAAAGTGTATTAATTGTGTGTGTGTGTGTGTGTGTGTGTGTGTGTGTGTGTGTGTGTGTGTGTGTGTCTGTGTTTAAGACGTACATATTTAAGGTACATGATGTATTTTTTATTTGTGTTATCTGTCAAGACCTTCGGCATGATCAGAGTGCAATGCTGATTTGTTCGACATGAACATATATATCTCTGCTCTCTCACACACACAACAGTAGACAGACGTAATACTGATACAGTGATATCACCATTGAACTGTTGTTTAAGTGTTGTTTTGTTGCTTGACAAAGGGGGATTACCCCAAAAATTTGCAGGTTGTGTTTTGTCCTAATAAATAGCGGTTTTTTTTTTAACCTTTTATGTGTTTGGATCTTGTTTTAGTGATATAGTGTCGCTTAGATTTCACTGCGCCTGTGGTGGAAAGTGCATTTAGTTTTACAGTTTTAGATTATTTTCTTAGTGAAATGTAATTTATCTCATTAAAAACTCACCTCACAGCCCTGACAATAAAGTAGATGATGACGATGCCGGTGACCCCAAGCAAGACGTACATGGTACGAAACAACATGTCACGGTTATTGGCCATCTTATCCCAGAACCGTGTCACAAACGACTGGTCCTCCTGACAGTCTGTGTCATTGCTACTTTCGGTGCAATTTTTCCTTTCCGCACTTTCTGATGCAGCGTCTGGTTTCTTCACATTAGTGTCATTTGATTTAGTCTCTGGTTCGGTTTTCTTATCGCTCGAAGTTTCACCAACCTTTGAAACCGAGTCCACATTGCCGGCGTTGACAGTTTTAGAATTGTCGTCTGTTGCCGACGAGACGAGGAGCGCGAACGTAAACAACACAAAACCGAAGGTGAAGGCACGTCTGGAGAGGTGTTCCATATTAGCTAGATGTTATTTACACCAAAAAGTGATCATAAATACAGCATGGTTTCTCTGCACACGTTGTTTAGCAACAAAATAGAACGCAAGCTGCTGAACTCAGAACAAATCCTGATCGTTGTCGCATCACATGCCCCCACGTCAGTCTTAGCGGAAGTCGAAACGATTGGTCTTGGTTTAACATTAGTCTTGGTTGCCCTTAACTGCGGAAAAAAACCGGATTGTTTCCCTTGAAAAAAAAACAGCTGCTCTCATCATGCCTTTTTCGGACCTAAAACCTTTAAGTTTTAACTGCCAGATATGTATATCAAATTTGGCAGAAAGAATGGGATGAAACGGTTTTAGTATGTAATAAGTTTCACAAAATTCGACCAAAACTTTTAGACAACCTGTTGTCCTTTTAGCATACAAGGAATGAGTGTTTGGATCTTGCCGGTTCGATCAGTCCCTGCGGTTGGTTTTATTTTTAAAGGTGTTATTTTTCATCTTTTCACGTGTTTTGATCTTTTTAAGTTAAAAATAAAATCAGCAGCGAGTGAATAGCAAATCAAAATCTGCTAATTCGTTGATTTCAAGTCGGAGACTAATTAAATTAATTATGATCAGTCTCTTCAGTCTCCTCGGGCCGTCGCCGCGGGGACAAAAAATGGTATGTTCAGTTTAAGGCCATCATTTCAGTGTGGTATTTTCCCTTCTTTCGAATGTAAATTCCGAAGGGTGAACGTTGCAATATATATATATATATACAGTTGCTCTCACTGAAAAGCGGCCGTGCATCAGTGCGGCGGGTCGAACGCGGTCTCTCTAATACTTGTAACCGCCTGTGCAAACTCCAAGCCAACTCAGTGTAAGTAAACATGGTGCTTAACGTCCACTGAAACCATAAGGCTTATCAGGGACGGGGACTGAGAAGAGGGGAAGGGCCGGGTATGGAGGTGCCGTCCGCCACCCGTGCCTACAGTTTGGCGTTGTAATTAAATCAGTGAAGCTGCAATGCAGAACGTTCCGGTAATTTTAGGGGAAAACTTCAAACACCACAACAACACAGCTGAGCTAATGTACCAAAGGCATTCCTTTGAACACACACACACACACACACACACACACACACAAGCGCTGCACGCACACACAACACACACACACACACACACCACACACACACACACCACACCACACACACACACAACACACCACACACACACACACACACACACACACCACACAACACACACACACACACACACACACGACACACACGCACACACACACACACACACACACCCACATACACACACCACACACCACACACACAACTCCCACACACACACACACACACACACACACACACACCCACACACCACACATCAATCAACACACACAAAAAACAATCAGTCAATTCAATAAATAAAGCCACAAAAACACAAATCGACATTCAAACTAAACTTCAAACTAAGATAGCTAATCCAGAGTTATCGACCTTCCCGGGCGTGAAGGGAGGTAACAGGCAGACGCCTACGTGCAGCCAGGCTGCATTTCCGGCAAGGTGTATGCAATATCTGTCGTGTTGAGGTTTCATTAATATTGCACTGGGTGTTCCTCACGCCAATGCACGTCTCGACAACTTTGTCCAGCGCTAGATAAGACGCTTTTTGAATAGAGTCACAGAATTAAAACTCACACTGTAGATCACTCACTCACTCATCCACGGTGTAATGTGACGCTGTACTGTTTTAGTTTTGTTTCGCACTATACGACTATAGCACAGGGGATCTGCTCGGAAGGAGAGAATATCGCTATATAGCTGCCATTGCTTATCGGGGCTCATTTCAAGATGAGCGGATCAACATGTGTTCACATTATTACTGAAAACAAGAAAACAAAAACAAAAAACAAAAAAACTGTCAGTTTAAAGAAACAAAATTATATTGTGTAATTACTGATAGCACAACCAAACGAAGCACGCAGACGAAAATATTTGCACATTTTCAGCATTTCCAGGTTAGCTTTTGCCTTCACTTCAGTTCTCCTTTAACTATAACCGCACGAAAATCTCGTCCTCAAAGGTTAACCCTCCTCTCGGGGACTGAGCAATGTTTATTTTGCGTGTCTATGACTGTAATCAAACGAAGCAATAACCACTCGCAGGTGCTGGACACTGGTGTAGAGATTAGCCAAACGCAGAAACGAATCATGCAGACTGCCACATTATTGAAACATACTTCATGTCGCTGTTGTCAAACGACTGCCACATTGCTGAAACATACTTCATGTCGCTGTTGACAAACGACTGCCACATTACTGAAACGTACTGCATGTCGATGTTGAAATACGAGTGCCACATTACTGAAACACGCTTCATGTTGATGTTGGCAGACGACTGCCACATTACTGAAACATAGGCCTACTTCATGTTGATGTTGACAGACGACTGCGTGCTTCATGTTGACAATGATGTTAAAACAGACGACTGCTACATTACTGAAACGTAGGCCTACTTCATGTTGATGCTGACAGACGATTGCCACATTACTGAAACATAGGCCTACTTCATGTTGATGTTGACAGACGAGTGCCACATTACTGAAAACATAGGCCTACTTCATGTCGATGTTGACAGACGAGTGCCACATTACTGAAACATAGGCCTACTTCATGTTGATGTTGACAGACGAGTGCCACATTACTGAAACATAGGCCTGCTTCATGTTGATGTTGACAGACGAGTGCCACATTATTGAAACATAGGCCTACTTCAGTCATGTCGATGTTGACAGACGGCGAGTGCCACATTACTGAAACATAGGCCTACTTCATGTTGATGTTGACAGACGAGTGCCACATTACTGAAACATAGGCCTACTTCATGTGATGTTGACAGACGAGTGCCACATTACTGAAACATAGGCCTACTTCATGTTGATGTTGACAGACGAGTGCCACGTTACTGAAACATATGTCGATGTTGACAAACGAGAACCACGCACGCGGTCCTCACTAAACATAATAATAATAATAACGCTGGAGAAAGGTGTAACTGACGAGTTCCAGTTGTGTATTTCCAAACTCTTTCTTGTGTTAACTGTAGCCTAAGGATCGAGAGTACTTACTTTTCCTTGATATCATTCGGCTTGAACTCAGAAAAATACAAAACAAAAAACGAAAAAACACCACCAACAACAACAACAACAGCAGCAGCAACAACACACACACACACACACACACACACACACACACACGCACACACACACACACACACGCACGCACGCACGCACGCACGCACGCACGCACGCACGCACGCGCGCGCGAAGAACTAACCCTGTTGTCGCTTGTCATATGATCAAACCAAAATAAAACATCAGTGTGAAAATAGCTCAGCCCTGACATCAGTCAAGAGGGAAGACACAACAGCAATCAATGATGCTGGCTGAAAAACACGTCAGGACAAAAAGGTCGTTAAACAGAGGATGATCCACCTGCCGTCTTGTCGAACTGTCAGGAGCAGCAAGCAGACCTGAACGAGAAAATGCTAAATCGATCCACACTGAAAGCTAAACATAATAATAATGATAATAAAGTCTATTCATCATGCGCTCATCGACGCCCTGGGCGCTCACATGGTACATATTAACCTAAATACAATATTATATACGCATGTATACGAAGTCCTACTATTGTAATGTACATCATGTATCGTATGAAGCAAAACAAAACACAAACAAGAAACGCAACGAATTCAAACCATTTAAACATACATGACATTGATCTGTACACACACACACACACACACACACACACACACACACACACACACACACCACACACACACACACACACACACACACACACACACACACACATCACACTGAATATAGCGAAAACTGGGTATTGATATTAGCTTGGGGCGGAAGCACTGTGAGAAGAGGGACGTTTTCAGTTTGGTATTTGAAAGCTGATAGGGTTGAGCATTGTCTAAGGTCTTGTGGGAGTAGAAAAAGAAGAACCAGTAAGGCTCAATCTAGCTACTTTCAAAGGAGAACAAAACAAAAATTCGATCAGCGCCTTCTCAAAACCAACAAATACAATATACTTTCTGGAAGGGACTTCCCGTGATCTTGAAAATCATCAAAGTTCGTTTCATTAAAGCTGGTTTTTAATAATAATAATAATAAAAGTATATATATATGGTATACACACACACACACACACACACACACACACACACACACGCACGGGGGGGACTTTACCTATCCGCTACACTACGGCTGTCACCACCACTGACTGAGAATAACTTATCGTGCACTAACTTGTGGGCAGCGATGAGAGTCACGGATGTGTTTCATAATTTGAGGGACAAAGTCACAACTGAGACAGTATCCACAGCCACCCGCACAACTTTTGAAGTGAAAGGAGAACCGAAGCAGATTCGAACCGAGGCCCCCGGCTCTGCATGCGGCTCACAAGCACTTGTTTACGACACTCCTGCAAGAAGGGTGCCGCGGGAAAACTCCAGTGACGCCGCGGCGAAGCCGCTTGGGGTGCGTGTTGATGCCGTCAACACTCCGGGCATCGCTTCAATTTCCGGCACCTTCCTCGAGTGTAGCCAAGGACCTTGAAAAACAACAACATATCATTTTATCCTCGAAAAGCCGCCTTGGTGTCGATCAGTTTTTGTTGTTGTTGTTGTTGTTGTTGTTGTTGTTGTTGTTGTTTTCGATCCACAGATTATTGCACCGATGAGATCATCAGTCATCTCCGCCCCTTCCATTGGCCTTCAGCGTTCCAGGATTGTCTTCTGACATCTATTGAGCTTGATGGTATTGATGTACTGGTTGTCCGTACCAGGTCCTCTAATTTAGAGCCGCCCCGCCAGAGCTTTTTTGCGAAGCCGGAGTGGCTCCTTGGCGGGTCAGTGCGCTGTGTCCGTGCCGATCCTTGTCAGTTTCTGTTTCCGAGGCTGTTTCTGTAGAATACTTCGCTTGACGTCCAGAAATCTGGCATTGGTGCGACGCATGGGGTTGGGATGCGTAGTGGTGGTGACTGGCCTATCCATCGGGCGGCTTGGCCGAGGCCAGGGCCGACTTGAAGCACTCAGTACTGTCTGAGTGGACTGACTTATTAAGTTAGTAGTCCAAGGCCGCTACGGTGGTTCTCGGGGGAAGAAAAGAGCGTTTGTATTGATCAGTGTCGCAGTGTGGCACTGTGTAGCATTTGTCATCAGTCATTGTTCCGGGCGTAGTTTTTCACCGGGGTGCTTGAAGTCAGTGAAGTCTGTTGACTCGATCTGCTGGACCCGGCTCAGCCGATCCACCGGTGCCCTTCGGTATTTCTAAGGAGTCAGGAAGACGTCTGCTGGCATTGCAATGGGGTTGCCCGGAGTAGTGGCGGGGTGGGGGCTGGTCTGCAGAAAGGCATGCTCTGGGATTTGTGACTAGTCTGTCTCACATGGGCGACGATCTGACTGTGTGTCAGTGAGACAGACCAAGGCGATATACTGAGGTGGGTACGCAGTCGGCAGTGGCCAGTCCGTAGTCGGAAGATGGTGATGGCACTGCATGTGTTGGGGCAGGGATAGGGAAAGGGTGCGTCTCTGCGCTAGAGTGGCAGCGGGTGTAGATCCGGCATCCTCCGTCCCGGATGGCTGCATACCAGTCTCTCTCTCTCTCTCTCTCTCTATCTCTCTCTCTCTCTCTCTCTCTCTCTCTCTCTCTCTCTCTCTCTCTCACACACACACACACACACACACACACACACACACAACACACACACAATAACTCTCGTCAGTGAGAAAGGTCAGTCTACGTTGGAGACAGAAAGGCCTGAAGCCGCAAAGGAAATTAGACACAGGCGACACAAAAAACGAACTGCAGCTTCCCAATTATCGTTCATGGGCTTATCAGTCTCATTTTGTCGGGTCACGGTAGACTGTCTGAGAGTACTTAAGGCTTTACCTGTTTAAAGAGTACGGCAAGGTTCCAGGCGAGATCAAAAGATCAAGAGATCTAGAGGAGGGAGGTGGAGCTGGACCTTCACTTAGCCCAGAAGAGATCATGAGTAGGGAGGTGGAGCTGGGCTGCGAAAGTTGGACTTCTTTCGCTTCGAGTTGTTCCTCAACAGCGGAGCAACGGACATTGTCCTTGTGACTCTGCCCAGGCACGGCAGTTGAAACAGCAATTGCGCAGTGCACAAGTCGCTGGGCAATGGCGAGGGGACACCGCCTTAACACTTCCATTGTTCTGGCGACGGTCCACGGTCTCTCCGGTCTTTTTCGGGCGGTATCCGCGGTCGAGCCTTCAATCTTTCGCCCCCCCCCCCACCCCCCACCCCCACCCCCCCCCCCCCCCCCCAGCCCCCTGTCCCTAATAAGCCATCTCGCTTCTGTGGACGTAAAGCAAAATGTACTCAAAGAGTACGGGTGTGAGCCGGTTTGGCCTAGCGGTAAGGCGGTAGGCTGGTAAGCAGAGGGACCTCAGTTCGAATCTGCTTCGGCTCTCCTTTCTCTTCACAAGTTGTGGTCTGTGGACACTGTCTTGTGACTGTGTCCCTCACAATTATGAAACATTAAAATGGCTCTCATCGCTGCCCACCTTAATGCAGAAGTCATTCTGGTGGTGACAGTGTAGCGATAGGTATATAATCTCCCTCTCCCCCACCTCCATACCCCCTTCTGAGGACATTAAGCAAAAACATAACAACAACCTCCATACCCCCTTCCCCCTGTCCCTAATAAGCCTTATGGTTTCTGTGGACGTTAAGCACCGTGCCTTACTTAAAGAGTACGGTACGGTCTTTGCCGCATAAAAGTTAAAAAAATCAGACTCTCCAGCCACCAACAGTGTACAAGAACTGAACCGCAACCTTTCCAAAACCTCGTCTGAAAGGAATCAGCCACCCCATCAATTAAAAAAAGAAAAAAAAAGAAGAAGAAACAATACAAAACCAACGGTCGCATTTTTTATTTTATTTTTTGCTTGGCGCAAAAGAAATGATTTCCATCAGGATGATAATTATCAATACTGACTGTGATCGACATTGTGATATTGGTGTGACCCTTAGGCCTATCCGTAAGGCCTCGGTCCATGTTTCTAATTAAAAGTGGCACGATGTACCTGGAGACAGTGCAAAAAAATAGTCTGCAGTGACAGCCGACCAACTCCTACCACGTTCATATGACCAACTCCTACCACGTTCATCCGTTTAACAGCGACATTAGACCAACTATAAATTAAAGTACGCGTCCATTGTTCTGTTCTGTCAAAGACATTTCGCATTTTGAGATGTTGCAGTGAACGTGAAATTCGGCTGAAGTCGCCAAATCCGGTATGAAAATATGAAATTCAGAGGATGTTAATCATCGTGCAAAGTTTGAAAGATCACGCCTTAATAATAATTATCGTCTCGAAAAAGGTTTTAAAATAAAAGTGTTTGTTGAGTCCATAGATAGATACATTGACATAGATAAATAGTAAAAATGAGGGGGTCCGTGATCTCCACCAGTGACTACGACTAAAAAGACACACACCTGTAGTGTGATCGGGTGCAATACGATCGGTATGCAATTTCCATCATTATATCTACTTTTATCATACATGTGTGCTAAAATCATAGTTTGGTCATGTTTGGTTACCGACATTGCTGTATGTAAATTCTTGCGTGGTTGGTGGTCGTATGGCCCGAAACCTTTTTTATTTTGTCCATTGTATGTGTTTATACATTTTTCTGCAGCTTTTTGTCCGGCGCATTGTGCCCTAGATCTTGGTAGGGATCATGCGCCACAGAAATGTCCATTATTATTATTATTATCATCATGATGATAATTCCGAAAAATATTTTGTTCTTGGAATTAACCACACACACACACACAAAATCACAAATTTTGTTGTTCTTGCTCTTGGTTTTTGTCAGCATACACTGAGACGGAAGGTGTGGTTTTGACCAGGTCACACTCACAGGAACCAGCGAGAGCACGTGTTGACACGTTGCCTTGAAGTTCACCGCACGTTGACGGTAAACCGCCGTGTTATGCGACCACAGAAATGAAACCAAAATTATATTAGAAAGTTACAATGTTTCCACCCCAGTCCGAGCCTGACTATAGGGTCTGACAGAAATGCGAAGTGCTGGAAAACAACACTGTAACAAATTTGGTCGTGTTAAACTTTGTAGCATCAACTCAACGTTTTTTGGTAGACAGAACGCAATGTCGCTTCGCTCGCACCGGGATTCACACTACAAAACCTGCAACTCTCGACTAGTGTTCCACACACATAGTTCAGGACCTGTGTGAGAGTCGAGGTGACCGTCCTGGGCTGTCCGTCCTAACGAGCCTTCTGGTTTCCGTGGACGTAAAGCTATGTTAAACCATGCTTCGGCACTGGTCTCAGCTTGTCCCTAATATGTCAGCCGACATCCGAGGACATTAAGCAACACAACCGAACCAAGTGTTCCGTGGAGGAGACAGACAAAGGACGGGTATGGCCTCTCTACCCTTCTTGTTAGGTCGACGCTTGTTGCTGTGTATGGCCATGCTGGCTTTGGAATCGTTCGTTAGCTACGAGGAGCTCTTCATGCTGCCCATGCTGCAGAGAGTTGGCGTGCCCACCGCCCTCCTCCCTCTCCCTGTCAGGACTCCCCTGTGTGGACGTCATCTTTACTTCGTCGTCCCCTAGCTGGGCTGGGCCAGCGACAGGTTCACGTGCAGCACGTGCCGCTGTGGACAAAAACGACCGTACGCCGTCTTGACCCTGTCTGTGATGCTTGCGGGGGTTTCAGTCCTGCTCGGCATCAGCTTGGTCTCCCCTTATGGCAACCCGGAGGACAATAACGTGGCTAGGTCTAACGACGTCGACCGCGACTGCAGAACAGAGACCACGCAACCCGCGTCAGCACTCGCAATGTGGTGTTGACGATGTAACTGATGTGGACTACAACGGTCCAAACAAGTATTTTTTCACAGCAAGGCCTGACGACAAGTGGAAACTCAAGCCTTTTATCAACGAGAAAATATACTGGTAACAGGCAGAATTACATCATCATTGCTTTAAGCCCAACCGTTGATGACTCTTTAAAGTCTACTTTAGAGATGACTGGGGGCTCTACTAAACCAACTCCCGGTGTGCTGCCTGGCATCTCTCTAAGCTCAGTTTCTTCAAATACTACCGACGCTGTAGATTCTGTTTACTTACCTCTGCTAGGATTCCTTGGCTGCCTAGGCTTTGCCCTTGCAGAAAATGGCTACGACGCTAGCATGTTCACGTTAAAAGCTTACATGATTGCGGTGACGCCAGCCTCACAGCACGACGATGTTTTCATCATGGTAACACTGACAATGGCCATTGGTGGCTGTGTCACAACTCTGCTGGGTTTATTGACCTTACGTCCCTGTTTCCCAGCCAAAGCAGGGCTGGAGTGCTGGACAGAGGGATGGCCCAATGCCTTATGCAAGCGGAGGTTCTTTGGATGATGCTGTTGGCGCTTGGGACCTGCTCCCTGCTGACTGGGTCAGAGGCTGATGCACAGGATGGGCGAGGTCAGGATCAGTCCTCCGAAGGCAGAGACCAAGGTTCATTGAGGCCTATGAAGTTAACAGACATCTTCAACAGGCTAGACAGCGAGCAGTTTCACCTTCTTGGGCATCTCGCCACTGGTTGAAAAGAAGACCCTTCCTGTGTGCCATGACCCTTTTTGGTTGGTGTACGAACTGCACATATTTTGTCTGCATCACCAACTATGTGGGACAAGTGCTTTACAAGGGCAACCCTGTCGCTGATGCAGGAAGTGAGGAATATAAAAACTACATGGAGGGCATGCACATTGCATCACCGGGGATGCTAATGTTCTACTGTTTTTACGTCGCCTTCAGTCTGTTTCACAGCAAGGTTTTGAACGAGATTGGTTCAAGAGCCAAGTATCTGGGTGCTAGCGTCAGCTGCTGTGTGCTTATGCTGTCACTCGTTTTGAGCGAAAGTGTGTCTTTTATGCCAACGCTGTGACCATGGCTGTCTTCTGGTCAGCTGTCTACACCATTCCCTTCATGCTATCTGACAAGCATGTCCAGCAAGAGTTCAAGGAGTCCACAGACAACAGCAAGGACAGATCCAGCTCTTCCGAAGGTGGCTTTGCCATGGCATCTGTCACGGCCATGATTCCAGCCAACAACTTGTGGTGAACCTTGTAATGGGCCCTCTCATCAATGTCACCGGATATCCCGGAGCCCTGATTATTTTTGCCTTGGTGTCTTGTCTTTTGATTATATGATTCGTCCTAAGGTGAGCCTATGTATATCACAGGATGTTAAAATCTAAGAATAAACAAACAAATTTGTTCAATTTTCTCAGTTCTCCGCTTTAACTTTTAACTCTCTTCATCTTGAGATGACCCTGGACTGGGTGTTAACATCCAGATATTAAGTCTTTATCTTTCTCTGTGTGTGTGCACATGCATGTCATGATTGTGTTTGTGTGTGAGGCCGGAACGTAAAATCAGAACATTCATGGACATGAGACTATTGAGAGAAAGTGAGAAAGGACACAGAACATGTGTATGATACAGATGTGCACATACACATGCACATTAGCACAATCCAGTGATATTTCTCTAGGCAAGTAAATGCACACACACACCCATGCATGCACACCCACACATGCACGCACATTGAGGGAGTTAAGGGAGAAAAAGAGCATCATTCTTCACAGACTTTAGTCCACACAGTCACTCATGAGTTAGAACAAGTACAAGTTTTCTCAAAAAATAAAAAAAATCTGATTTTTCTCTCTCTGTGTGTTCTTGTTTTTCTTTATTTTAGCAGAAATAACCATGCCCACGGAAAGCAGCATGAGGCAATGTTGAACCACAATAACAAAACTCAGCAGTGCAGACACAACCAGTTCATATACCACACGCTGCATTCTCAATATGTAGCAAATTCAACACTTCCAACAGGAGTCGCTACGTTAATCATTCTGATGATTCTCCTACTAATACCATAAATCATTTCCCTGCCCTTCGGACATTAAGTGATGCCCTAGAAGAGTGCTTTTCATTTTATTATCTGATGTCACACAGCATCCTTGTTGAATTCAGACTTATTTTGCATTTTTTGTGTTGAGCACATCTCCAAATGAGTACTTCTGGCTCACCAAACTTCCTTTGAGGCAATACTTTGAGGGAAGCTGAACCTGCAGTACACACTCTCTGAGGCCATTCTCTGAGGGAACCAGAACCTGCAGTACACATTCTTTGAGGCCATTCTCTGAGGGAACTCTTTGAGGCAATTCTCTCAAGAAGCCGAACCTGCAGTACACTCTCTTTGAGGCAATTCTCTGAGGGAATCCAAACCTGCAATACACTCTCTTTGAGGCCATTATCTGAGGGAATCCGAACCTGCAGTACACACTCTTTGAGGCCATTATCTGAGGGAATCCAAACCTGCAGTACACTCTCTTTGAGGCCATTCTCTGAGGGAACTTTGAGGCAACTCTCCGAGGGAATCCAAACCTGCAGTACACACTCTCTGAGGCAACTCTCTGAGGGAACCAGAACCTACAGTACACTCTCTTTGAGGCCATTCTCTGAGGGAATCTGAACCTGCAGTACACACTCTTCAATTCTCTGAGGAAATCTAAACCTGCAGTAGGGAGAGAAAGGGTTATGCAGCACTGATTGTTTTCCACACCCACCAGCCATTACATCTTTTGATCGAAGATGCTTATGGAGTCACAAGTGTGTAACAGTCTTAATGTAGGTGCTGTGCCTACAAAGGCCTGTTGGATGTTGAGAACTCTGCCCATATTTACTGACTTGAATTTTGAAAGAATTGCAGAAGTCTCTCACCCTGCCCCTCCCATGTTAGTGGATTCCAGTCCATCACGCTAGACCAACAAGTCTCTGCATGTGCGCACATTCTTTTTTCACCATGTGTGCATCTGTTCAGTCCATCACGCTTGACAAACCTCTGTATGTGCGCACATTCTTTTTTTCACCATATATATATATATATATAACTCTGTTCAGTCCATCATGCTAGACCGACATACCTCTGTATGTGCCCATTCTTTTTTTCACCATGTGTGCCTCTGTTCAGTCCATCACGCTAGCCCAACAAGCCTCTGTGTATGCACACATTGTTTTTTTCTTTCTTCTTCATCATATGAGCCTCTGTTCATGTCCACAACCCTTCAGGTGAAGATGAGAGTCATCTGTGCAGCTGCTTGAACCGTGCCTCCACTTCTTCAGGCTCTGTGGGAAGGGAAGGTTTGGAACCTCTGAGAGCCTGTTCAAAGTGAGCCTTGCTCACAACCTGCGCTGTCATGGACTCTGTCAAAGCTGCTAATCCAGCCTGGGGAAAAAGAAAGAAAAAACCTGCATGGGAAGCGATGAATCTTGAACTAAATCACAGGCATACACAGACACACACTCACAGAGACACACACACACACACACTCACACACACACGTACACAGATGTACATACACACATGTGCATACACACGTGCATGCACACACATGCCTGCACACAGACACACACAACATGCACACAGGTAAAAGGCTTTCTAGATCTGTACAGAAATTATATGAATTTTGGAGCAGCCGAATACCAGTCATAAGACTTGCATTATTTTCATCCCTTGGCTGCTTGCAGGTTGAGGTCACTGCTCTGTCATTCTTCAGACCGTAAGTCCCACTACAATCCTCTGGTTGCCTACAGGTGGGGGTCACTACTCTGTCACCATTCAGACCATAAATCTCACTAATCCTCTAAAGTTGGAGGTCAGTACTCTGTCATCATTCAGACCACAAATCTCACTAATCCTCTGAAGGTGGAGGTCAATACTCTGTCATCATTCAGACCACAAATCTCACTAACCCTCTGAAGTTGGAGGTCAGTACTCTGTCATCATTCAGGCCATAAATCTCATTAATCCTCTGAAGGTGGAGGTCTATACTCTGTCATCATTCGGACCATAGATCTCACTAATCCTGTGAAGGTGGGGTCAGTACTCTGTCATCATTCAGAACATAAATCTCATTAATCCTCTGAAGGTGGAGGTCTATACTCTGTCATCATTCAGACCATAAATCTCACTAATCCTCGGAAGGTGGAAGTCTATACTCTCTCATCATTTGGACAACAAATCTCACTAACCCTCTGAAGGTGGAGGTCTACATTCTGTCATCATTCAGACCATAAATCTCACTAACCCTCTGAAAGTGGAGGTCAATACTCTGTCATCATTCAGGCCATAAATCTCACTAACCCTCTGAATGTGGAGGTCAGTACTGTCATCATTCAGACCATAAATCTCACTAACCCTCTGAAGGTGGAGGTCTATACTCTGTCATCATTCAGAACATAAATCTCACTAATCCTGTGAAGGTGAGGTCAATACTCTGTCATCATTCAGAACATAAATCTCACTAATCGTGTGAAGGTGGAGGTCTATACTCTGTCATCATTCTGACCATAAATCTCTGTAATCCTGTGAAGATGGGGTCAGTACTCTGTCATCATTCAGGCCATAAATCTCACTAATCCTGTGGTCTGTTGCTGGTGGAGGTCAATGCTCTCATCACTCAGACTATAAGTCCCACTAATCCCTTGATCCAAAATGAACAAGCATCACAGGCTCCACTGATATGAATGGAATAAAAAAATAGACTCAGCATTTTATTCTGTCAATGTTGGGTCTTGTTTGTACAAAAAGAACTGACATTTGAAAGTTATGAAAACATGGCCATG
Source organism: Alviniconcha marisindica (assembly GCA_018857735.1). Lineage (NCBI taxonomy): Eukaryota > Metazoa > Mollusca > Gastropoda > Provannidae > Alviniconcha > Alviniconcha marisindica. Next base: position 333,733 of record JABMCL010003248.1, read on the forward strand.
AACACTGCAGTCTTGTATCTCGCAGTCTGTGTCTGTAACGTTACGAACAAGGTCAAAATGTGTGATGGAAGTGGACATTAGGTCATGAGCCCACATTTTCCTGCTTTGCAGTGGTAAAGAGCAGTGAACTGGAAGTGTACATTAGGTCATGAGCCAACATTTTTCTGCTTTGCGCTGATAAAGAGCAGTGAACTGGAAGTGTTCTTTACGTCATGAGCCAACATTTTTCTGCTTTGCGCTCATAAAGAGCAGTGAACTGGAAGTGTTCTTTACGTCATGAGCCAACATTTTTCTGCTTTGCACTGGTAAAGAGCAGCGAACTAACATGGCTACAGCCTTAAGAACTCAAATTTGAAGCAAAAAACACCACCTTCTTTGCATAAATATTGGTAAAATCACTTTGTATAAGCCTTCCAATGGAATATCTGCCTAATTAGGTCTATATTTCTAGGCCAGCTTGCATCTTTCCTTGGGGAAAGTGACCCCCATTTCCCATGGGAAAATCTCAGCAGGGCCCAAACTGTACAAGCACAAAATAATTCCAGGACCGACCTCTTGACAGAGTCCTCTGATGTCAGCGCCAGTGTAGCCCGACGTTCGTCCAGCCAGGTCTCCAAGGTCAACATCACCGGCCAGGGGCATCTTTCTGGTGTGCACCTCAAACGCTTGCTGTCGTCCCTGAGAGCAGAGTTTCATGCCATTTTAATAGTAATAATAGTGGGGTCTTAGAGCATCCTTTCTCAAATGAGCCATCGGCATGTATATTTCATACCCAAGTTAAAAACAACTAACATCAAAATACCCAATATTAACATACACAAATTTGTCATCAAACATCGCCACCTTCCCTCCCTCCCTCTCTCTCTCTCTCTCTCTCTCTCTCTCCTCTCTCTCTCTCTCTCGAGAGAGAGAGAGAGAGAGAGAGAGAGACACAGAAAACAACACACACACACACACATCACACACACACACACACACACACACACACACACACACACACACACACACACACACACACACACAAGATTTACTTGAGGCAGGCTGCTGGAGACAGTTGGAAGTGTTAGGTGTAACAGACAGAGAAAAGGTGAGTCTTGAACTTGTCACCAATGTTTATGTTTGGACGTCATGTCACACTATCTGTAAGTCTTTCTCACCCTCTGTGAGCTCTTCATATTTGTTTAATCATGTCATATCTTCCCATCCTCCTCCGCAATTTTTTTATGAGCTGCGTCCCTCTTTGTGTGTCCCTCTTCAATTCAAATGTTAAAAAACAAATAGAGCGGGGAAAGATCTTTCTTTTGAGAAGAAAAAACACACACAAAAAGACCCCACTCCTTTAGTCGTTTGTTACTACTTGTAGATTGATGACAGTGCCTGCAGAATTAATAAAGTCCATTGCTTTGTGATTAAAAATCATAACCATAAAAAAGTTTTAAAATAGAAGAAAAAAGAATGACCCTGTGACAGAGTGAGGAAGTTTCTTCCAGACAACAATGATTACAACAAAGCTAATAACAGTCGCTAATATCAATGATTAAAAATGATGCTAATACAATAACGTGGGGAAGAGGGGAGCAGGCTACAGAAAATACAGTCATAGCATACTCGGGCTGCAACATGGGGCAATCAGGACAGAGCACTGTGAAATTTAGTACTAACTTAAGCAGTGCATGCCAAAGAGATGAGTTTCAAGGGCTTTCCTGAATTAGTCTTTTTAAATTATTATTGTGAAGTCCTGATGTCAAATGGAACTGGAAGTTTGCTCCAGACCACAACACCAGCATATGGACAAATCTTTGACCAAAGGTTTTTATTTTGACACAAAGAATGTGTCTGTCACAGTCAAAGCAAGTCAAGAACCTGCAGCCATAAAATCCCAGAAGGACAGCCAACCTTAAGGTCCGGGGGAGGAACGTAGATCAACTGGTCCATCCTCCCTGGTCGCAGAAGCGCAGCATCCAACTGATCGGGTCGATTGGTTGCTCCAACAACTAATACATGACCTCTTGTTTGTTCCCATTGTTTCTGTCCACCTCCATGAGTCTAGAGAAGAAAAGAATACAAAAATCTGATGAAACCTGTATGAATTATACATATATACTGGTTAAAAAAAAATCTGATGAAACCTGTATGAATTATACATACAATATACTGGTTAAAAAAAAATCTGATGAAACCTGTTTGAATTATACATATATTGGTTTAAAAAAATCTGATGAAACCTGTATGAATCATACATATAATATATTGGTTAAAAAAAATCTGATGAAACCTGTATGAATTATACATATAATATACTGGTTAAAAAAAATCTGATGAAATCTGTATGAATTATACATATATTATATTGGTTAAAAAAAAATCTGATGATACCGGTATGAATTATACATATATAATATATTATAGTGGTTAAAAAAAATCTGATGAAACCTGTATGAATTATACATATAATTATTGGTAAAAAAAAAAAAAAATGAAACCTGTATGAATTATACATATAATATATTGGTTTAAAAAAATCTGACGAAACATGTATGAAATATACATACAATATATTGGTTATTATAAAATCTGGATCTGACAATAGACGGACATTTCCCCTTTGCCTGCTTCAGATGGTGGGAACAATCAAATGCAAGTGATCATTAATGGGTGATACTTCTGGTGGCCCGTTAGTGGAATTATACACACAACACTGCATGAGGTGAACAATGTTATACAAACAAATAATGATCAGACAGATAGATAACTAGTTTTTAATGCTCAGTCAACCAGTGAGCAGAAGCTCTCTCTCTCTCTCTCTATATATATGAAGTATCCAGAGATTTACACACACCATTCATGTGTAAACATTTTACATGAAGTTAACATCACATGCAGTCAACAGTGGGTGAATGCCTCAATGGATTAAAAAGAAGAAACAAAAGAAGAAATGTATTATAAAATATTTACACGCTAAATAAATAGATTTTCTTGAAGACTTTATAAGCATCTCTCTTTCCCTCCCTCTTCTGTGTTAAAGTGTGGCCTGTGTGCTGCCTTTCTTCATGGATGCAAGCAGGCTGCTTGTGCCATCACAAAACGTCTATCGCACATGTAATGGTCATGTATATTTGGAAAGTGAAGAGGTGTCAAACCCTGTTTGAAGTGTGTGCATTTTCAAGGCTGAAAATGAGGTACAACTTACTGTAAGTTTCGGTCAAAAGTTTGAGTGTACACAAAATAGACCATCACACACGCATAGAGCAGAAATGGATAATAACAGCAAAACTGTCACTGACATGAAGCCAGTCTCTAAATGGTACAGCACCTGCTTTAGCTGTGACTGTTGCTGTGGCTCTGAGCCTCCAATGCTTTCTTCCTCCACAGCTTTGCTGTCTGTCTTGTCATCAAAGCGCACACCCACGCCATCCATCTCATTGAGAAGAGCAGAAAGCACTCGCTCTGAAACGCCTGAGCTCGAAGTGGATTCTGAACGCTTCCCAACAATGGAGTCGATCTCATCCAGAAAAAGAATGGAAGGTGACAGGGCACGTGCTTTCTGAAATGTCTGCAGGAAAGCAGTAAACAAAAATAACAAACTGACACACACACTGTTTAAACTGCAGTTAAAAACGGCCTCAAGTCGACCTTCACACTGCTCACACATTTTATATCGTAAAAAAAAAATCGTTTAGATACATGTGGTCACATATCACTAATTTAAAACACTATCTTAACTGAAAATCTTAATTTGTCACAGTTCATCACTAGACCTGGATCACACACATCATTCATGTGTCAACACTTTACTTGACGTTAACATCATATATAGTCAACAGTGGGTGAATGCCATGATGAATTAAACACTTTACACTTTACTTCTCACCCAAAATCTCCCCTGAGGGGCTCGGTAACTAAGAGTAAGACTGAATGCACACAACACCAATGTAAAGAACTGCTGCCAAAACCACATGCAAACCCCCACAAAGAACTGTAAGTTAATTTGGTCAACTAATAAAGTTAATTCGGTCAACTAATAGAGTAACTGCAAAGTTTTACTATCAGACCATATCTTTTACAGATATGATTCTGCAACATAAAGAAATGCACTGTATTTAAATTTAGCCTACCTCAGACACTTTCTTCTCCGAGTCTCCCACATATGGTGAATAAAGGCTGGCACAATTTAACGCCAAGAAAGTCACTCGAGATGCAGTGGCAGCGGCCTGGACCAGGGTTGTCTTCCCGCATCCAGGTGGACCGTACAGCAGCACACCCTTCGTCAACGGCAACCCCAGCGCCTGGTAAGTTTCTGGATACAGCATGGGCCACTCCACTGCCTGGACACAAAGACAACTTTTGTCTAGAGTAAATAAAAACAACAGTAACACCTCGCTGTGTTTGAAATGTTTGGTTTTCTTGAAACCTTTCTCAGTGAACTGAGACAAGAATGCTGGGCACCACAAATACATATATATAAACGCATGCGTGTCTAATTTCTAAAATAAATAAAAACAACAGTAGCACCAGACTGTGTTTAAAATGTTCGGTTTTCTTGAAACCTTTCTCAATGAACTGAGACTGAAGAATGGTGGGCGTCACAAATACATACGTAAACACATGTGTTATTAAATGTGAGCCATTTCTGGAGTAACTAAAAACAACAGTAACACCACATTGTGTTCAAAATGTTCATTTTTCTCGAAACCTTTCTCAGTGAACTGAGACTGAAGGATACTTGGCATCACAAATACTTAGGTAAACAAATGTGTAATTAAACGTGACCCAGTTCATTACACCCCTCTCTATCTCTAACATTAACAACACTTGCTTCTGAAATTCAAAGGACACTAGAACTCATAACAAAAGAGAAAATAACAGCTCACTTTATTTGGACATAAGGTTAAGAAATCTACGCCATGTGTGATCACATCTACAACATTTAATTATTCACTGTTTTGCACACACTTCTGAGCGTCTGTCTACACTACAGAAGATGGGGTGCATGTACTTGGTCCAACTGAGAAGGAAAGGGACCATGTACTTGGGGTGCATGTACTTGGTCCAACTGAAAAGGAAGGTTACCATGTACTTGGGGTGCATGTACTTTGTCCAACTGAAAAGGAAGGTGACCATTCCATCCCACAAGTTGCTTACAAATGGGAATTGTTTTCCTGGATAGGCATGAACATGCATGCATGCAATTTGCTCTGCCATTCTGGCGGCTGCATGCATGCAAACATCAGGAGATGCGCTGAAGAAGAAATGCACTTATCTAATTAGCAGGAGATGCTGCTAATAACAATGCAGAAAAATACCTGCATACTCAAATGGCTCACTCTGTTTTATTGTGGTTCCACTGAGTGTATCTCAAAGTTGGAGAAAGCACGAAAAACCCAACAAAGACCCCCCCCCCCATCCCCCTCAAAAACACATGCACACAATAAACACTAAAACAGTCAAAAACATTTACCTGTTGAATACGCAGCTTAACATCATCCAGTCCACCAACAGCTGACCATGGAACCGAACAAGCATCCACCACACATTCCACTCCTCTCTGTAGCGATGGCCGAACTTTCAGTACGGATGCCTCCAAGTCTGCCTGCGTTACTCTGCAGTTCCCCTGCCAAAAGACACCAGCATCAGCATCTCCTTAAAGACCACAACTCACCAGCATCAGCATCTCCATAAAGACCACAACTCACCAGCATCAGCATCTCCTTAAAGACCACAACTCACCAGCATCAGCATCTCCATAAAGACCACAACTCACCAGCATCAGCATCTCCATAAAGACCACAACTCACCAGCATCAGCATCTCCTAAAGACCACAACACACCAGCATCAGCATCTCCTTAAAGACCACAACACACCAGCATCAGCATCTTCATAAAGACCACAACACACCAGCATCAGCATCTTCATAAAGACCACAACACTAGCAAGCAGTTAAAGGGGACCCTGCCAAAACACACCAGCATCAGCATCTCCATAAAGACCACAACACAGCACAGAAGTTAAAGGGGACCCTGCCAAAACACACCAGCATCAGCATCTCCATAAAGACCACAACACAGCACGAAGTTAAAGGGGACCCTGCCAAAACACACCAGCATCAGCATCTTCATAAAGACCACAACACTAGCAAGAAGTTAAAGGGGACCCTGCCAAAACACACCAGCATCAGCATCTCCATAAAGACCACAACACAGGCACGAAGTTAAAGGGGACCCTGCCAAAACACACCAGCATCAGCATCTTCATAAAGACCACAACACTAGCAAGAAGTTAAAGGGGACCCTGCCAAAACACACCAGCATCAGCATCTCCATAAAGACCACAACAATGGCAAGAAGTTAAAGGGGACCCTGCCAAAACACACCACATCAACATCTCTATAAAACCACAACACAGGCATGAAGTTAAAGGGTACCCTGCCAAAACACACCAGCATCAGCAACTCCTTAAAGACAACAACACTGGCACAGTGCTAAAGGGGACCCTGCCAATACACACCAGCGTCAGCATCTCCATAAAGACACAACACTGGCACAGTCTAAAGGGGACCCTGCCAATACACACCAGCAGTCAGCATCTCCTAAAGACAACAACACTGGCACAGTGTTAAAGGGGACCCTGCCAATACACACCAGCGTCAGCATCTCCATAAAGACAACAACACTGGCACAGTGTTAAAGGGGACCCTGCCAAAACACACCAGCGTCAGCATCTCCATAAAGGACGCAACACTGGCACTGTCTTATATTGTTTATCTTGTCTGTCTGGTCAGTGAGATACGGAAGACAACTAGTTGTGTGCTGAAATGACACCAGCAGTTGCAGTGTCATATTTGTTGCTGCTGCAATTCATCTCAAGACCTTGGAAAGTGACTTTTTATGGCAACATTGCGTGACCAGTCCAGGGTGGTGACCTTTTTCAAAGGTTTGTAGTCAGCTGTACAGGACCTGCACCTTTGAAACTGGTCCTGTAAAATTACCTTTGGTGGAGACATGGTCCCACCACCCTCCAGAGTTTCACATCCCTTCTGCAAACTCTTGTTTTTGACTAATTATAATAATAGTAATAGTGGGGTCTTAGAGTGCCCTTTACAATACAATACAATACAAATTTATTGCCAAGTGTCAATACTGATTGCACGAGGAATGTTTTGTGTTGCCAAGTACACTCATCACACATTCACTCCAATCGTAAAACATTTAATTACAACAACAGCAAATAAAAGAAATAAAAATGAAAACATCCTGGTAAAAAGTCGTTCATAGTTAACAACATGAGAAAATCCCAGCCAAATTTCTCAAATGACCTCTAGGCACATACATTTCATGCTAATCACAACAACAAAAAACAGCAACATCAAAACACACAATGTTAACCCCTTCACTGCCATGCTGTCCCTTAAAAATGACCAGTAAAAGTGCAAAATCTGAAACCCTTAAGGCATCTCGTTTTCTTCTTTGCACTAGCATGTGATAGGATTTTCATAAAAATGCGCAGCACTGAAAGTAGATGTGTTATAGGACCGAAAAATGTACTGTTTGCTGGCGCGTCGGTGCATCATTCAGCCTGGAAATTTTATAGGCTGGGGCAGTGAAGGGGTTAACATACACAAATTTGTGATCAAACATCGCCCCCCCCCCCCACCCCCCCTCCAAATATAGACACACACATACATCAACATCAAACACAGCAACAAAACTAGACTCCATGAACAATTGAGAACTGGCATACCACATCCCTGTCAGGAGGTCCTGGTGATGACACCTGTCGGCGCCATGCTCTTCTCAAGGCCTCTTTGCACACCAGTCCGAGGTCAGCTCCAACATAGCCTGGAGTCACCAATGACAGTCTGTGAAGGTCAATGTCATCTGCCAAAGGAAGTCTGCGCAGATGTAGGTCAAGAATTTGATGTCGCTGGTTTGCTGTTGGCACTGATACAAGGATCTGCAATAGTTATAAAGTTTTTGAAATTTTACATTTGATACACATTTATAATATATATATACAGAGAGAGATGTCATTATTAATATGGAGGTCACGGAAGATGTAGTCAATACAATTCAAACAAGAGAGAGAGAGAGAGAGCAATGCTTTGCAAGTGTCTAAGTGTTTTATGTGTAAGCCATGTGTTATTATTTTACATTTATAATCATGTCTACTTCTGTGCTGGGCCTAGGACGGTACAGGGCTCCCTGTTAACAGTAATAACATCTCGCCCCTTTGTGTACAGCACATCTAGAGCAGTGTAAATATAAATATAATCCACTGGAAGTGTGCTTCAGAAAAACTAATAGTTATTATTATTATTATTATTATCAAACTTCATGCCCTGTCATCCAGCAGGTCTCACTGTCTAGCAACCCACTTCTCATGCTAATGCTATGCTATTATTTTATGTTATCATTGTTGTAAGTATTATGCAATAAAAGTTCCAACCAACTTCTCTGTCCAGTCTGCCAGGGCGACGGAGACTAGGGTCCAATGCCGAAGGCCTGTTTGTAGCCATGACAACCAGCAAGCTGCTCCTTCTGTCAACCTTGTCGAGCTGAGTGAGCAAAGCTGTTGCCATGCGAGAACTGTTGGTGGATCCAGAGCTTCCCCTCCTTGGACAGATGGAGTCAACTTCATCAATAAACAAGATGCACAGCACCTCTTGGCTCATCCTCTTGGCTTTGTCAAACAAGGCAGCCAGGTTGGTCTCGCTCTCCCCAGGATTAGAACTCAGCACTTCCGGACCATTTATGACCAACAGGGCTGCGCTGCAGTCACGAGCCACTTGTCGAACCAGCGATGTTTTTCCACAGCCTGGTGGACCTTGCAGCAGAATTCCTTTCGACCCGGACAGCTGTCCCGGCAGAGTCAGCAAGTCAGCAAGGACTTGCCGCTCTTCCTGCAAACCGCCAACAAAGTCTTCCCCTGCTGCCAAAGTCTGTCTGATGGCTTGGTAGCAGTCCCAGCTTTGAACATCACTGATCTTGATCTCTGTTGTCTCTGTGATTCTTACAGCCAAACTGCTGTTTGCTTCTCCGTGGTCAGAGGAACAGCACAGCACAATGCAGCGGAGGAACCCGTAAAGTTTGGCCAGTCTGGACTGGGAAAGGTGAACTGTGCAGCCCGGAGTTACGTAAATACCCCGCATACAGCGAACACACTTTTTGGCCAAGTCAGCCTGAACGTGACTTTGTGATAAAAACTTTTTGTGCCAACTGATATCTTTGAGGATCAGTTTTACATTCACTTCCTTTCCATCTCTGCATTGTAAACATTGAACATCTACTTTTGGGCAGACCTTTCCGACACAAGAGAAACTGTCCCTTTGATCTGAAAGTGTCACAGCCATGTCTTCAGTGACAAGGGCATCATACTTAATGAAGTCATCTGCACCAACACCAGGATACACCTGACAGATCACTGTCTTCTGTGGTGAGCGAACGCGAACACAGCTTAAAAATGACAGGCCACAGTGCTGAGCCACTCTTGCACTGAATCTACACATTTGTCTTCCAATTTTTTTCTCACATTCTGGTAGTTCCATGACAGAAACACTCATTGATGCCATGCTGACTTGCTTCCAGTTTTATGGTACCAGAACCGGAGCAGAACTGCCACAGCTGGGACTACAGGTTCAGCTACTGGTTTGCTTGGGTGATTCCTGTAAATCAAAAGAAATACACAATGTAAAGCTACTTGCACTGCACAACACACTTACACAGTCTAGAAAGCAGAATGAAACTGAGGTATGTTCCCCGGAAATCCATTTTTTTACATGACACAATTAGAAAAGAAGAACAACATTTAATAGGTATGATTGTAGTACTTATCAGATTTTTCAGAACAGCTTCAAAAGAAGTAAGTTTTAGCACAGGTTCCATAGCTCAGTTAAGGTCATGTAGATAAACAGCATTTGTTACAGAATAAGAATGCTTAACTGTAACATTTTCTAGGGACAGGGGGTGTAAAAGCATTTGCTCCAACTGATCTCTGCCAACCTGAAAACATGCAGAGCTTTGCATACCACCAGAACATTATGGTGGTAGTGAATTCTCTCATGAATGCAAAGCAATTATTACTTGTGTACTTTGTGGCTTACTGTTTCAACTGTTGTTACTTGTTGTAGGGAACAAAATCACAAAGACAGTGTCCATGAAAATGACTGTTGAGAAACTACTCATGCTACTGCTAGCCAAGCAGACTTATAAAAGGTATATTGTTAATGTTATAAAGATAAAAATTAGAGATTTTAAAAACATTGGGGTTAAATCATACAACAGTGGCAAAAAATCAGCATGGCTGTGCATTCATACATAACTAGTCAAAGAAGCTGCACTGCCATGTAACACACTGCTTTTGCTGCACTGATTACTGTGGCCTTAGGAAATAAGATACTGTACTGGACTTCTGCATGACTGAAAAAGAGTAAATTAAAATTGGGCATCAAACATCGCTGGTCAAATTTCCCCTGAACAAAGGAGTTTGGAAAGATGGTAAAGTTAAACCACGTCATTCCAACCCTCAAGTGTGCTCCCTTAGTAAGTCACAACAGGCATCATAAACTGTAAACACTGAAGTGCAAACAGAATGCATCTCGCAAGCAAAAATGTTGGTGCAGGACATCGCAGCAATGGTTCATAGTATCACTATTATGATCACACTGTGATCGTAACTGTGAACTGTGTACCCTCCAATTAACATCAATGTACTTGCTACTAAGGAAGCATAAATGAGGGCTGGGGTGGCAATAATCATCACTGTAAATTTTATAGTTTACCGCGCTGTTGTAGTCGAACAGTCTAGTCATTGCAGAAGTTGATTGATAGTGGCTTAAGCTTACTTAACTCAATAATATTCATTGGCTGACAATGTCATATGTCTAGAATTTCTGACAGAATAGGCCACAGAATATATATATATATATATATATATATATATATATATATATATATATATATATATATATATTATGGCCTGCGATCAGTCCTTACTGTTACAGTTCAAGCCTCTCGTGTTGTTATGGGCGCTGCCATCTTGTAGTGTAAAAAGTATGGAATCTGACTAACTAAAATCGTGAAGCAACTATTTTTTGTACAAGTTTACCCGTGCCCATTTGAATATTTATGCTATTCTTGTGGCATATGTATTTTATACGTAAAGTTGTAATGGTTTGTAGCGAAATATTCAAACAGCAGAATTGCATATTGTCTGTTTTTTAGAAGTTTTAGTTAATAAGACGAATCCAAGATGGCCGCGTGCATCCTACAACTTGGAAGGGTCACACAAAAATGCTTGACAACAGCAACATACTGTCGAACGTCAATTGCAAAATATGCTAAGAAGGTTGGAGGGCCAGGTGGGAATGTTCTTACCTTTGCATTTGTACATATCACTCTAAAATGATGTGATACAGTTTGTTGAAAGCTGTAGTGTACTCTTCCAGTTCCACAGGCACTTGACATGTTTCTTCTTCTTCTTTTCCCCATTGCGTGTCGCCACAATCATCGTTTTAATTATTCTGCTGCTATAGTGCGTTGTTTGCGTATTTCTATACCACTGGCTACTAGGTATTCTCGTAATAAAAGGGTGGATATGGATCTTTAACGTGTGCAAGTCTGAGACGGACACCCAGATGACTATGTTGCATCAGAAGAGGTGGCAATTCGCTCACCCTACCACTACAGGGAGTCAAACCTTAGCCTCAGGATTGACTGTCTGTTACGTTAGCCAGCTCACAATGGATTTTAATCAGTATGCTTGTGTTCATTTGATTTGTTACTATGTTAGTTGTTACTTTGTTAGTCAACTTAGTGTGGTTCCTGCCACTATTAAATCAAGACTCAGAGTGCTTTAATATTGGATTTGGAGTCCGTGGCTATATCATATGGCAGATGCACTTGACCATAAATTCCAGTGGCCAGGGTTTGACTTGAGAAATGTTGATTGCCATGGAGGTTCCCAAGTTTGAGGATACCGAAAGTAGCGCTGTTATCTGTCAGGCTTGTACAGAATTCTGCAATGGGTGCGAGAGGCAGAATTTTTACTAGATAGATGCAGGGTTGTTCTTTAAAAAGAAAAAGAAAAAAAAAAGAGATGCTGTCAGTGTGTTTAGCAGCCTGGTTGGTTGTATGTCTTTTATATTTTTTAAGACTGTGTTTACTGTTAACTGTATTGTGCACATGCAAGTTCTAAAAAGTGTTTTTGACACCTGTACTGGTTGGTACTTGGTTGCTGTGCCTGTCCCAAAAGTAAACCCCTTCCCCCCAATTCCTAGCTTTTCTTGCCTTGTGAGTGAGTGAGTGAGTGAGTAAGTGTGTGTGTGTGTGTGTGTGTGTGTGTGTGTGTGTGTGTGTGTGTGTGTGTGGTTACCTATTCTACCATTTTCAATTTTCTTTAAATATGAGCTTGTCTAATTACACTGTTTACAGGTGGAAAGGTGGGTGCCCAGACCATGAAGAAGCCAACAATTGAGGTGGAATCTGATGTCTCAAAGCTTACCCAATTTTGCTGCGGTGCCAACATCTACACCACAGGCACAGACCCACAGCTGAAGCCAGACTCAGAGTACCCTGAGTGGTTGTGGTCTCTGCGACTTGATCGTCGACCACCAGACCTCAGTGAGCTTGACCCTGAGGAGCCCAGCTACTGGCACCGATTACGAAAAATGGCCATGAGGCAAAACAACAAGCTCATGAAAGTCAACAAGCTGAAAAAGAAATGACTTTTGTTTCGTTTGCTTTGAGTTTTTCTCCCCTTCCCCCTCCCCCCTTCCACCCCCTCCACACCCCCTGACTTCGCAGCCTCACGTTTCAGAATGGAATGTGGTACTGTTGTAAATTTTGAATGAAACGTATGAACGAAAGCATGTGGATGAATGTAAGAGCCTTGAATACAGAAAATGTGAACCAAACATTTTCTTGTGTCATGCTTGAGTGTCACTGTCAGAGCATACATGTGCTAATTTGTTTGTTGGTCTGTTTCAATTTTCTCTCTCTCTCTCTCTCTCTCTCTCTCTCTCTCTCTCTCTCTCTCTCTCTCTCTCTCATTATATACACGAGAGGGGTATATATACTTGTCAGATGAAACTAAGGTAATATCAGGGGGAAACACTTGTGTATGGGCAAGATAATTCCCGCGCTCAAAAGGTCGCCCTTGTTTTCATGATTTGAACACCTATAGAGTGATTCTCGGTTAAAAACTTTTGCGACAGTCAGAATCCATTTGTGGTTATTTTGGTCTCAAATCAGCTGGAGTGATGCCCAAGTTTAGTTATTTTGCACTTGATACCCAGTCTGCCATAAAGGCCATAGTTATTGCCACATTAGGGCAAAACACAGCTTCTGAATCACATGTGATTTAATAGCCTCACGCACTGTTCATAAAACTTGTCACTTATAATACTAATAATAATGCATATTATAATACTAATAATAATGCATTGCACTTCTGTGGTGCAGTATCAGTAACATAACTTGGCTCAGAGTACTTCACACAAAAATGTACAACTGAAGAGGACTAGGTAAAGACAAAGTGAAGCTGAATAAACCAGGAATGCAGATTCCTGACAGCCATTTAGGCTATAGTCTGGCATACTTCAGGCTTAACAGAGACAATATTGTCTTCTTATTTTTTCAGATATTGTTTCCTTTTTTTTTCTTCAGATTTATTATAATCACCTACCGAGGACCTCAAGATGAGGGAGAGACAAACATCACTCTTTTTGTGTCAGTGAATAGGGTCTACCTTTACAGAGAAAACCTTTAAGATTTTTTTCTCTCCACATCTGCAGTGTCTCTCCACAGATACAACTCCGCAAGCAGTATTTTTTAAAGCCCAGAAAAGAAAAATTACCATATATGTAACAATGCATAGTTACAGTCAAAGGCTCTTGCCCTCACCATGCAAGCACATAAGCTGGAGAACTGTATTTTGCACTGCTAACAATACTATGTTGCAGTTGCTACTTTTGTAAAGTCTAAATTTTTACAATCTGATCTAATCCACACTATCAACTTTTTAAAATTTGTTTGCTTCTTCACCAAATCTGCCATCAAATTACATTAAACCTGAGCCTCTGTGTGTGTATTAGGGTATTTTATGGCCACTGATATAAAACATTTCTGTATTTTGCACCCCCCCCCCCCCCCCCCCCCCCCACACCACACACACACACACACACACACACACGCACACACACTGCCGAATGTTTTTGACAGCAAAGCATCTACTTGTATGAAATGAAAGCAGTCTGCTCGTATGGCCCCAACCCCCTCTCCTTCAACCCCCCCCCCCCTCCCCCCCCCCTTCCTCCCGTGTAAGTTTCAGGTATTCTTGGAGATGTTTCACGTTGCTTTGCACTTCTGTGTCGTTGCTGGGGCGTGGAGGTATCACTCTGCTCAAATTGGCGCTTAAAATTCGTTGCTGTGGTATTAGTTGAACTCTGTCTTGTTCAGTCCCAACGGCATTTATTTATTTATTATTGCTTCTTCTGTTTTTTTCTTGTTTTTCTTTTCTTTCTTTTTTAACTAACGACAGGCATCAATCATTTATCCTGTAGTCTCTTTGCATAAATGTCCTCCTTCCACTTTCCGTTCGCCAATGCCCCCTCCCCCTCAGAACTACTCTCATCACAACTACACACACACACACACACACACACACACACACACAACACACACACACACACGCACACTGTTTCCTTAACTCACAATATGTTTCCACTACGGCCTACAGTGTTTCGCTTCTTATCAGGGATTTCATCATTCATAGTTCTTCCTCCAGGTGCCGCACCACGGCCAGCACTGTCGAATATCAATAACTCCGTGCGCCAAGTCGGTCCAGACAGCGCGAGCACGTGAGAAACGGAGCACATGTTCCCGATTCGCCGGAAACGTCAAGTCAATCGAACCTGACACTCGAAGAAAGCGAAACGGCGCTTCCCAAAATATAATTATTTAAGCAATAACATGAGTGAACGTCTGTGGTTATAAATAATAAACTGAGTGAACGAAACGTGCTACGTCAATTTTTTTGTCAAGAGACGGTATAGATACAATGGTTACTGTCTTTCAGTGATTCTGTAACCGACAGTTTTCACCAGTTTGTCGGTGTAACGCGTAAAGAGTACCTTTCACGTAAGATATTTACTGGGGGAAGTGTTTTTGGCGTGGGGGAGTAAAATCCGCATACGCCAGTTCTACCCCGGAGTACTGTCTTTCAGTGATTTTGTAACTGACAGTTTTCGGCCCTTTGCTTCAAACGGCCTGATTTGCCGGTGTAACACACAAAAAGTACTCCTCGCGTAAGAAATTTACTAGGGGGAGTGTTTTTGGCGTAGGGGGAGTAAACTACGCCTACTCCAGTTCGACTCCGCAGTAAATCTGGAGCGCGGAGTACCTTTCGCGTGTTACAACCGGCAATGGCTGGCTTATCAGTCTTGTGTGAGTGGAGTAATATTGGCTTGGCTTGGGGAGTAAAATACGCGTATCATTAGCGGCAGATTGATTCCGGAGTAATATCTGCCTACACCAGTTTTACACCAGACTGATAGGCTGAATTTGGCGGTGTGCTTTTCGTGTATTACACCACCGGTGATCGAGGTCAGGTAGCGTGTGTTGATAATCAGCGGAAACTGAATCGGATTCAGTGGTGATCGAACTGGACAGTTAGTTCTTGGTTTAACGTCATGTCACAACTGCACAGCGTGGCTCACCTCAGAACGAATAACAGCGACATTCAAATTTCTCCAATACCCGAGTTGAAAACTCGATCAAGCTACCATAATAATAATAATAATAATAATAAAGCAATAAAGGGGATTTCGCCCCGTCTACCACGCAAAGTGGGAGCGCGAGGCGCTTTACAGAAACACACACACACACACACACACACCCACGTTATGGACGGGGAAATGAGCATGGATGTGAAAAAGATAGTTAAGAAGTAATTACTGAACAGGTTCTGAGGGCAAAAAGAGGGAAGAAAAGAAGAAGAAATAAGAGGGAGAGAGAGAGAATTCAAATGGTCCGACCAAGGGAGACATTTCAGGCGGCGGAGGGAGTACTTTGGCCATGAGTGACATCTCTGTGATCTCGGCAACAGGGGCTACCTTAATTATTTCTGCGTCCGTAGTATCCTGCTGCGGTGCTGGAATGAACAGACTGACGGAGGATCAGCCTATTTGACGGTGTAAATTAGACGATATCAAAAGGTTCATAAACAGAATTCAGCTGTGTGGCATAAGATTTTGTGTGTGTTCTTGTTAAAGTTTGTTTGTTTTGACGTAATTCATTGACAACTGTTGTTATCTTGATAATCTTAAGATCAGTCTAATATCGCACGTGAAAAGACTTTAAATAAAAAGTAAGAAGGCTTCTTTTGGTTAGCAGTTTCATTGCCCTTTCGCTTTCTGGCACCTTGCTCTTGGAAGAAGGATGTCGTAAACCAGTGCTTAGAGTTTGGACTTCGGGCACACTACGGCAAAGCTTCGCTTTCCGGAACCTTCCTCAGTCCTGACCCCGAAGGGCGGCCGGGGATGTCTGATGTCTCCCTCCTGTCTGGAGTTTGGACTTTGGGCACACTCCGGCAAAGCTTCGCTTTCCGGCACCTTCCTCAGTCCTGACCCCGAAGGGAGGCCGGGGATGTCTGATGTCTCCCTTCTGTTTGGAATCTCAGGGCTGTCATTTGATTCCCCTTTCCTATCTCCTCTCTTGTTTTTTCTGCCTAGCCCTCTTGCTCTTTCTGTCTTGCCATTTTTTTGCTAATGATCCATTCTCCTGACTTTTTTTCTCTCCAGAAAACTCTCAAATATTTTTCGTTACGGGTTAGGCTTTTTTTGTATGGCTCTTGTTGAGCAGCTAGGAGATGATGATTGGTAGGTGGTATGTGCATCTTGCTGCCATATGGCACTGGTATTTGCCATTATGCATTTATATAACATTTTTTGATTTTATATTGTGTCTGTCCATTCCTTTTCGATATTTTTCTTTAACCTGGTATCGATAAATTAGACGGAATAGTCGACGATACCAGCATGTTCTAGCCTTATGTGCTCTCTCTTTTAACAGGGGTAGTATTGAAGGGACTAATTCTTCTAAAAAAAAAATTGTCTGATGTTTGTGTATGTATATTTCATGTTTGTGAAGTGATTGATTTTGTAGACTGACTTGACAGAGGGTTGATATATATATATATGTGAGAAGAGTTTAGAAATGTGTATTTGCTTATGACCTGAGTTTGACTGTCCTGAGGTGACCCTTAAAATCCAGTTACTGCTACTGCTCAGTCCTGGAGGGAGGATGTCGTAAACCAGTGCTTGGAGTCTGGACTTCGGGCACACTCCGGCAAAGCTTCGCTTTCCGGCACATTCCTCCTGGAGGAAGGATGTAATTAAACCATTTTTTTATTTTTAGTTTGGACTTCGGGCACACTCAAAGCTTCGCTTTCCGGCAAAGGATGTCGTAAACCAGTGCTCGGCGGAGTTTGGACTTCGGGCACACTTCAAAGCTTCGCTTTCCGGCACCTTCCTCTCTGATGAAGGATGTCGTATTTAAACCAGTGCTTGGAGTTTGGACTTGGGGCACACTGTCAGCTTCGCTTTCCGGCATGTCGTAAACCAGTGCTCGGGGTTTGGACTTCGGACACACTCAAAGCTTCGCCTTCTGGCAATGGATGTCATAAACCAGTGCTCGGAGTTTGCGCTTTACGGCACCTTCCTCCTGGAAGAAGTATGTCGTAATTAAACCAGTGCCTGGAGTTTGGACTTCGGTTACACTTCAAAGCTTCGCTTTCCGGCACCTTCCTCCTGGAAGAAGGATGTCATAATCAAACCAGGTGCTTGGAGTTTGGACTTCGGGCACACTTTAAAGCTTTGCTTTCCGGCACCTTCCTCTATGATGAAGGATGTCGTAATTAAACCAGGTGCTTGGAGTTTGGACTTCGGGCACATTTCAAAGCTTCGCTTTCCGCACCTTCCTCCTGGAAGAAGGTTAAACCAGTGCTTGGAGTTTGCACTTCGGGCACACTTCAAAGCTTCGCTTTCGACTGATTCCGGCACCTTCCTCCTGGAAGAAGCCGAATGTCGTAATTAAACCAGTGTTTGGACTGTTTGCACTTGGGGCTATCTCGCTCGTTTCTGAAACGGACCGGTGTTTACTGTCAGTCTCCGTGCATGGGGCACGGCGGCATACCAGCGTCAGTGGGGTGGACTGAAGCTTTCTTACCGAGAGACTTGCTCGAGGGCTGCTCCGCCTATTGATCAAGCTCCTGTCGCCTGGCTGGAGAATCCGAGAGTCCGGACAATGGCATCAAGATTTCCCATTGATTGGTTCGGGGTGGTGGGCTACTTTGTAATGCAATATGCTTCTACTTCACTGGGACCCGCTAAGTACGAGCAGGCCGTGCCGGGGGCTGCGACTGTTCTCACACTCACTGACGCAGCAAGGAGGGGGTAGCGCTGTGGTTAATGGTCATGCGTTCGCTGAGGACTGATGATGCTCGCGATCCCGGCATCGGCCGGGACTGATGTTCCATGTTCAGCGGTGCTTTACGTCCACAGTGCACGGTGACCGTACGGACTATTAGGGCCCACTATCACACAACACACACACACACACACACACACACACACACACACACACACACACACACACACACACACACACACACACACACACAACACACACACACACACACTGACACAACACACACACGGCACCACACACCACACACACACACACACACACACACACACACAGGCACCACACACACACACACACACACACACACACACAAATGACACACAGAGAGAAGGAGGGAAGGGGTGGAGCAATACCATAATAACAGTCAAGTCTGAGGATGCATCCTTTGCCCGGGTGAACACACACGCTGTGACATTCACTCTCCCGTAGGCGCCTCGACTTTCACGCAGCTTTCTGAGGTCCCGGGGATTGACGAGGGGTCTAGTCAGAGGTGGCTTATACATCCAGGCTAACGCCAAAGACTGAAGGTTACAGGCTGATCAGGTATTGGTGTACGTGCTCATAGATGCACGTGCAACTGCACGGCGCGCGCGCACAGCCTAACGTGGCACGCGCGCGCACACACACACACACACACACACATACGTACGCGCACACGCACGCACGCACACACTCTCTCCAATAAACACTGAATACACGCTCTCTCTGTTACACACACACACACACACACACACACACACACACACACACACACACACACACACACACACACACACACACACACACACACACACAGGCAGAGCAGAGAGACAGAGACGGAGCAATACCATAGTAACAGTCAAGTCTGAGGATGCATCCGTTGGTGAACACATACCGTACGACTCGCTCTCACACAGGCTGACGACTGTTGTTTTTGACTTGAGGTGATGGCTGCCTGCTCAAAGACTAGTCGACAAGACTAGACAACAGTTAATTTCAATTCCGGACTCCGACCCCAAGAAAAAGGAACATTGTATATCAACTGACAGCCTGTTCGGAGCCCTGATCCGTACCATATGCATGAACAAGGCAAATAAACAAACAAAACAGCAACAACAAAAACTCTTGCCACAGCTGAGTTAGCTAGACACTGAATTTTGACGTACATGGTCACCTTAGGACGACCACAGCAGAGTATTCTTTTTATTTTATCTTTCAATAGTTCCCGAGTTCAGTATAGAAAAATGGACCCTGTAGTACGTTACGCTGATCATACATCTTCTACAGTTTAATGACCAGTAAGCCTTGTTTGTGAGAATATAATTTGAATCTCCGTTTCCTGGTTTTCTAGCTTTACCGGTTTGCCTCAGTGAAGATTGGGGGGATGCCCATTTCTAACACTCCTTTTCATTGGTTGAATACCGCTCATTTTTTAATTTAAAAAAAAAGAAGCTTATGTCACTTTTCGAATATCAGGCAGTTGAAACAATCGTAGAAGATTAACCTTAGTAGCGAGTGATGTAAAGACTGACTAAACTACGTTGTTCGCCAGCCAAGTGTCAAACTAGGTTTCAAAAGATTGTCGATCAGCTATAGCATTTCTTAAGATCAGGGCACATACAAAAAGTTAAAACAGCCGAGCACGTTATTTGTGTTCTGCTTTTTTACTTTAAAAACAAAGCAAAACAAACAAACAAACAAAAAACGCAACAACAAAAAACCCCGCAACAGTGTGCAATTAGCTTTCGGCACATTCGCCTTAGGTTCAAAATAACGCTATTTATTAGGACAAGATATAATGTAATAATGTAAAGTGAACGTATGTCCTTATAAATAGCATTATTTTGAACTTCATTTTTATGTGTTTGGGTCTTGTTTAAGAACGCTAGTAGTCATTCTCGTTTCAGATTATTATCAGCTGCAAACCGACCGAGAGAGATATTTAAGGCTTGCATAAAAATGATGAAAAAAATTAGCGGATTTACACTGGTTTTCTGTTTGTTATCAATATTCTACCGTTGCGGCGTCGTTGCTTGGTCATCATCGTGTGCCGCATCACAACGGGAACTGGGTATCGGGTAAAACCAATCATCAGAATCATTAGCTACACCAAGATACCATTATGGCAGTCTGCGGTTAGCGATTTTGTCCGCTGGACTGCTGGAGAATTCAGGGGCGGCCTGAACCGTTGAGTGATCTTTGGTGGTATTTCTGTCCACTGCTGACTACACAATGTATTTTACCGGGTTAAATCGGCTTTATTGGAAGGAATATTCTTGATGACCGATGGACTTTCGGCAGACATTTATCTGGATTCAAAGACGAAATTTATTTTTATGAATGTGCTAGTTCCACATGAATAAGTAAATGCCCCAAAAGAAGAAAAGCTGTGAACAGTGTGGATATAAAGAAGACGTTTATACCCCAGCGGAAAAGCTGTCTCAATTATCTTTCGGCTCTGCTGCATGCTGAGAGAGTCATGGGAAGAGATCTTTCAAAAACTTTGCAGAAAACAGACGACTGGGAGAAAGTAAATATTACTGACGGCAGCTGCAGCGCTTGCATGAACTCTGTGTAAATAAGTCGTTTCTTATTCATGATGCAGTAGAGCAACACTTTAGAGCCGAAACCCTTTTCAAAATAACAGGGAGATTGTAGAAAAACATTGAAGACACGAAGATTTTACTGAGGTCGCAGTATCGATCTTTTAACGGTTTACTTTCCTCTCAAGCAGCTGCACGCGTTTCAGTGCACCCTTACGCTCAGCTTCCTTTATCAAACTTATACGCGACAGACACTTAGCCTATTTTTCTTTCACACGGAAATCCGCTCAGCCCTCGAACACAAGTCGGCAACCTCGGCCCGTGAGAGAAGCAGGTTGCAATGGATCTGCGAATCCCGCAAGGCCTCGGGGAAATGCTTCGAGACTTCACGGTAGCAGTGCTGAAAGAAAAGCCGGACCAGCTCGTGGATTTTGCTGCGGATTATTTCGCCAACATGCGGAACTCGTCCAAACCTAAAACCGTTCCGATGTACATCATCGTGGACGACGACGAAGCCGGAGAACCTGATCCGGAGTCTCTGCGTCTCAAGAACGGGCCAAAAGTCGGAAAATTTGTTCGCCGGAATTCCGTAGCTGCGGAACGCTATGACCCGGAAGAAGACGACGGCAACGAAGAAAAGGTCGTGCACACGAAGACGGATCAGCAGAAGTCTCGGCTGTCTCAAGCCATCGCTCCAATCCTTCTGTTTAAATCATTGGATCCTGAGCAGGTGAGCGTTAAATTTGATCAGGGTAAAAAACAAGGAGACGGTCGGAAATTCCTGGACCGTTTTAAAAGTTATGCTGGGTCACGAATATCATCACAATCATTAAATGAGATCTATATCTGCCGATTACAGCCAAAATCCGCGACAAAAGGTGAGTTTTTTTCATATATTTTTGTCTTTGATTGTCAGTTCGAGTCGGCGCATGTTGACCTTTGACGTTTGACCTAGTTTCCCCGTAACAACGTGAACGCTTTGTTAGTGTCGATTTTGGCAAGACGATCGTACTCACGACTCAAAGTTTTCAGATTGCAATTTTTTCGTGGTTTTTAATTGCCGTAGCTTGTTTAACGAGGCAGCTTACCTAGCAGCACTTCGTCGGCTTCGTTCGCCATTTGCAATCCGTGACTGCTGACTCAAAACAATCAAAGACAAAATTGTATGAAAAAAAATCACCTTTTATTGCGGATTTCGGCTGTAATTGGTAGATATGGACCTCATTTAATGATTGCGATGATATTTGTGACCCAAAATAACTGTTAAAACGGTCCAGGAATTTCCGACCGTCTCCTTGGATTTTACCCTTGATCAGTTACTGCTCTCATAACCATTCACCTGTGGGTAATTTGGAGTTCTCTGTTCTGTTAACAAAGTTAAGATGTTAGATTCGTTTAGATAAGGCTTTGGCTGATCTCAATTAAAATCGATGGAATCCCTGAATCTTCAGAGATAGTCAGTCACGTTGTTCGCCAGCCAAAGGTGCTAAGGACCCCCCCCCCCCCCCCCCCCACCAGCCTGCGTCTATATATTGATCATTGTAAAGAACTTGATTTTAATGTCCTGTCAGCCACACAGGGTCACCTCAGGACAGTCAAACCCAGGTCATAAGCAAATGCACATTTCTAAACTCTTTTCATAATTATATATAAAAACCCATTGTCAAGTCAATCCACAAAACCACTCACTTCGCAAACATAAAACAGAACATACACAAACATCAGACTCAAATTTTCGATGATTTTCCTTCAGTATTACCACTGTTAGAAAGAACAGAACACTTGAAAGCTTGATCATAAAGACTGCGTCTTGGCAGTAAAGAAAAACACGTTACTGATTCTTGCATAAATACAACACGCATAATAACCAAGTGCATCCCACGACGCTAGCTTTCAAACGCCCGTAGACGGGTTAATTTGTAGTCCCACCGCCACCCACCCCATTTCACCTATTTAATTTAAAAAAAATCCCCCCCCCCCCCCAAAAGGCCGTTGGTAAAACACACACACACACACACACCACACACACACACACACACACACACACACACACACACACAGAGTGGCACTCACTCACAAACACTGAGGCTGAGATTAAAGTAGTTAGATGGTTCTTTCGCTTTGTCATTCAATTCTTTTGATATTTTATTAAAATGATCAAGGTAATATAGTTTAAGTGTGTACTGATGTAGTTTTGAAGCTGAACACTCGTTCGTGTCTGTATACCAGCTAACAATTTGTAACGTTGGTGTCTGGTCAGGTGGCAGATGTCATCGACGCCATGTTTGAGCGGCGCGTGCGGCGCGGGGAGGTGGTCATACGTCACGGGGATGACGGTGACAACTTCTACGTCATTGACACGGGGGTGTACAGCGTGCGCGTGCAGGCAGACGGCCAAGAGAAAACGGTGAGCGTAAAGCCCGTTCTTAATTGGGCGAATGTTTCTTCGCGAACCTAGTTGGAAGTATTCGGCGAAGTTAGTTGGTTCTTCATTGGGCGAATGTTTCTTCGCGAACCTAGTTGGAAGTATTCGGCGAAGTTAGTTGGTTCTTAATTGGGCGAATGTTTCTTCGCGAACCTAGTTGGAAGTATTCGGCGAAGTTAGTTGGTTCTTAATTGGGCGAATGTTTCTTCGCGAACCTAGTTGGAAGTATTCGGCGAAGTTAGTTGGTTCTTAATTGGGCGAATGTTTCTTCGCGAACCTAGTTGGAAGTATTCGGCGAAGTTAGTTGGTTCTTAATTGGGCGAATGTTTCTTCGCGAACCTAGTTGGAAGTATTCGGCGAAGTTAGTTGGTTCTTAATTGGGCGAATGTTTCTTCGCGAACCTAGTTGGAAGTATTCGGCGAAGTTAGTTGGTTCTTAATTGGGCGAATGTTTCTTCGCGAACCTAGTTGGAAGTATTCGGCGAAGTTAGTTGGTTCTTCTTAATTGGGCGAACTTTTCTTCGCGAACCTAGTTGGAAGTATTCGGCGAAGCTATATTCGGGTCAAAAAGCTTCGCTCAATGTTTCTGGAACCATTCGCCCTATTCGCGAATATTGCCTCTATTGGCGAAGCTGCGAGCCTCGTGTGGAAGAAAAATAAAATAATGGTAATGAGGGTCGCTAGTTCTTCATCGCTTCGGAGGGAATTTGGTTATTGGTTATTGGGAGGCGCAGCTTGTCTTCGCGAGACCCAGATTGAGATAGTAGTTAGCATTGAATTCCTGTGATGGAGATGAAGTTATCTGCGACCCAGTTGGAAGTATTCGGCAAAGTTAGTTGGTTCTTAATTGGGCGAACTTTTCTTCGCGAACCTAGTTGGAAGTATTCATCGAAGCTATATTCGGGGTCCCAAAAAGCTTCGCTCAACATGTTCTGGAACATTCGCCCTATTCGACGATCATTGCCTCTGATTGGCTGAGAGCAGAGCTCTCCTGTGGATGAAGAAAAAAAAAATAAAAATGGATGACGGTGTCGCTAGCTTCTTCACTCGCTTCGGAGGGAATTTGTTTATTTGTTGATTTGTGGGAGGCGCAGCCTTGTCTCCGAGACCCAGAATGAGATAGTAGTTAGCTGAATTACCCTGTGAGGATGATGAAAGTATATTGACTTGACTTGACTTTAGCCTCCATTTTCGATCATGCTGTCTGCTGCGCGTCTGCCGCAAGTTCGGGCCGAAGCTTGCATCTCATTACAATTAAGCCAGTTGAGAACAAAGTAAAGTTTGGACTGTCCGAACCATGTTCGGCGAACTAAAAGTTCAATTAAGAAACGAATCATAGTACGTCCAACTGTCCGAAGTATGTTCGGCGAACAAACATTCGCCCAGTTAAGAACGGGCTTAAGGGGAACAACAGGTAACCAAAGAGATGTCGAAACACCTGGCCGGATTATTTCGGTATCCGTTACCGCAGTAGCACGTAAAAGATCCCGGCATTCTGCCAAAAGTGCAGGTGGAAGGTTACAGCTAAACACGCATACACCCATATTCTGCAAAGTGCAGGCATGTGTAGACGATTGCCCAGACGCACTTTCATGTGGCCACTGCAGCGCGTGAACATAGATGCCATAGGTTTCATGAGATATCGAGCCAACTGGAGAAAAGGGATCAAAGAGTGGGATTGCAAGTTTTAATGTTTCGTGTGTGGTGTTTTGTGTTATGTGGTGTGTGTGTGTGGTGTGTGTGTGTGTGTGTGTGTGTGTGTGTGTGTGTGTGTCAGTGTGTGTCAGTGTGTGTGTGTGTGACGCCGGGCACGCGCACGCACCAGACACCCCACACACACACACACACACACACACACACACACACACACACACACACACACACACACACACACACACACACATGTTTTTTCTCCCTAGCCCTGACATAACTCTATGTGGCTGACTGGACTCAAAGCACCAACCCAACCAACTAACTAACTAACCCTTTCGCTCCCAAGGTACACACGTTCGACAACAGCGGAAGCTTCGGAGAGCTGGCCCTGATGTACAACATGCCGCGGTCAGCCACGGTGGTGGCGGAGTCGGAGGGAACCCTGTGGGCCATGGACCGAGCCAGCTTCAGGCGCATCGTCCTCAAGGCCGCCTTCAAGAAACGCAGGCTGTACGAAGAGCTGCTGGACAACGTACCCATGCTCAAGACCCTCGAGTCCTACGAGCGGATGAACGTCGCCGACGCCCTCCTCACCAAGACCTTCGCGGACAATGCCGTCATCATCGAGCAAGGCGCGGAGGCCGACGGGATGTACTTCGTGGAGAGCGGGTCGGTGAAGATCACGATCAGGAAAGGGCGAGGGGCGGTGGAAGAGGTAGGGAAGCTCGCCAAGGGGCAGTATTTCGGGGAGCTGGCGCTGATCGAGAACAAGCCAAGGTCGGCCAATGTCATCGCGGACGGGGAGGTCAAGGTGGCGTTTCTGGAGCGGGAGTCGTTCGAACGGTTGTTGGGTCCCTGCCTTGACTTGATGAAACGCAACTCGGACATTTACAAGAGCTACGCTGGCACGGCACAGTAGCTATTGGCTACAAGACAATACGATTCGTTATAATTGTGTCTAGGATTTCTAGCTCGTCACTAGGTTAATTACTACTGCGTGTAGTGTTTCACTGCTTTATTCTACCGAAGCAACATGACACGTTTGAAACGACGATGATGACCGTCCTTGTCGTGTTTAGGGGCAAACATTGACACCTAAAAACAAAAGAGCACAGCTTACCATCCTGCTCCAAAAGCCGAAGGCATACCACATAATAATTATTGCCATCCCCGCACCAAGCAGCGGAAAACA
>JABMCL010003248.1:365000-380000 GCA_018857735.1 Alviniconcha marisindica
TGCATACAGTTCAAATAATATTATTAATAATATTAAATTAAAATATATTTTTTTAAAGAACTGATGTGGACAGTTAAAAAAACAAAAACAATTATACTGATATATATATTATATATATGTTATTATAAATTTTACTGAATAAACAGTGACAGAATAAAAGCCACTGAAAGAATACAGTAAAAACATACAGAAATTTCACATTAAAATTAAAATCGTAAAATTAAATATTAAAATTACTTTATTATTATTATTAATTGCTGTAAATAAAAAAATTAAAAAATTATGACCATATTTAAGCACACTCATCATGCAGGCTTACTATACATATATTTTATTACACATCTCTTGGCTGAATGGGTGAACAAATACTATGCATGCAAAAAACAAACTGCCTAGTACTGTCTGTACCATACCACTACCAGCTGATGTTAATTGTTACAGCAGTTTACAATCTTGGCTGATATGCTATGGTGCAAAAATGTCATATAAATTTCATTACATTACCATATCACTGTCATTTGTCAATCAGAAAAAGGAAATTGACACTGTGGCAGACCCTATTTTTCATTGACCTTTTGACCTTTCACTTCACCTTCAGCTGTTCAAGTGTTCAAGTCAAGTACTCCAAGTTCAGCTAGATTTCATCTTGTAGTCTGTATGGTATGCTGTGTAATAATGTATATAAGCAAGAGTAACACTAAGGCCTTAAGGGATGCTTAAGCTCACTGAAGCAGTGGCACTGACATGTTCAGAGCCGCTGATAAATGTACGTAATGTATCATGGATGTGTGTGATTTACAGGAGCAGACCCTTGTGTACAGCTCATTTCAATTTTTTTTTCATTCTCAATTTTTTATCATTATGTAGTATAGATCTATGAAAACTTGGTGTCTTCTTAAAAGTAAATCATTGCCAAAAGGTCAAATATATTGTTATAAAAACAAACAAACAAACAACTAATACTGGAAGTTTTACTGGAAGTAAGGCAGTGACTGGTCAATGACTTGTTCAGTGATTACTCATTGTTATAAAGTACTGGTGTTTGTAATTGGTACTTGATGCAGAAGTGATTGAGAATATTTAACTGCAGTTTTCAGAAGGGGAGAGGGAAGAGCCAAGAAGTGTGTTATTTTTTTTTTAACCATGTCACTTCTTGATTTCAGGGCGTAATGAATACTTTTTGTGAGTGACTCATCTTTGTTATTATAATGATTATGTATACATGTGACCTGCTCCCACAAAACCGGTCTTAAGCGGCATTTGTTGATCTGCCTTAAACACAGAAGTAGCCATTGGGGATTGATCTGAGTGATAATTTTAAAAAAATAAGTTGTTTTTTTGGGGGGGGAGGGAGAATTGTTTCAAAGTCTTAAATGATCAAATAGTTATGATATTTGATGTTTTGTTTTAAAATGGCATTAAATTGTAAAAAACAACAACACCTGACAAGTTGATAAACATGATTTAGTATATAGAAGTCAGTCACCTTCATCTTAATCAATTATACTTCAGAGTACACCCTCAAGCAAAGCCATTATGTGAGAATGAGTTTCAGGTTAGTGCTCGTTTATGAATTATGCAAGCGTCATGGTTGACTGGGCGTCAAAGCCAATTTTCTTCTGTATGAATTTTGTTAACTGTGATAAAACTTAGATAAAAGCCCTGATGATAATCTTGTATTTAAAAGTAAGTGCTTTTTGATTTGAAATGGACTGTTGGCATATGTCAAAGCTGCTTTGTTGAATTCTTTTATATATTTTTTTTATTAACTTATAACTTTCAATCATAACTTTTGAAAGTAAGGCTTTGGCGTGGGGGGGGGGGGGGGGGGGATACCCCCATTACTGTGGACAAGTATGATAAAAGTAGACCTAAGTACTTTGACTTCCCCTCCACCACACACATAGTTTTACTTTTAGACAGACAGACAGACAGACAGACAGATCCATCAAAGGGTCACTAACTGAAAAATCTCCCCAGTTTCTGTTTGAAGGAATTGGATAATTTCAGTGACTGATGAGCTCGGCTGTGCCACTGTGCTCAGTATTTGGCAAGAGATGACTGCAGAGTAGCCCCCATTGTATATTTATGCTTAGCAAACTTAATACTAGTTAACTACTGCACACGACTTCATAAATAAAGGGGCACCCAGCTTGAAACAGCTGGCAGCCAGGGTCAGAGGGAAGAAGAGAGGACGAGGCCGAGGAGACCCGGGCCAGGGCCCCTCGGGGACGGGTTTATGATAGGGTAGCTGTCAGGCAAGGATCAGAAAGCCACAGGGTGATAGACTAGGGGGCAATTAACCTGACAAGTTGGACGGCCAGGTGCTTGCATGCCGGCCGCAATCAGCACCGGGCGTACGGTGTATCGCATCTCTAGAGACGTCCCGATATAAATGTATTATATATATCAAGCTGGGCTGGGCTTTCCTAGTGAGCCGGTTTGGCCTAGCGGTAAGGCGTTATAAGGCTGGTAAGCGGAAGGACTTCGGGTTGATACCGCTTCGACGGCTCTCCTTTCTCTTCAAAACGTTTGTGTTTTTTGTGGACACTGTCTTGTGACTTTGCCCGTCGCTTCCTACTGAAACGTTAAAATGGCTCTCATCGCTGCCCATCTTAATGCAGGAATCATTCTGGTGGTGATAGTGTTAAGTGTAGCGATAGGTATGTGATCTCCCTCTTCCCCCTTCCCCGCCCCCTTCTCCCCGTCCCTAATAAGCCTTGTGGTTCTGTGGACGTTCAGCACCATGTTTACTTTACTTTACTGGGCTTTCTTAGACTTAGACTGTTAGAGCTTAGGGCGAAAACTGGAGCTTCCCCGGTCTCACCCTCCGCCGGGGAATTTGCAACTGACTGCTTGGAGTTTGGAGCGCAAAGTTACCCGGCGACTGTCTGTCGTTGTAGAACAGTTAGCCGGCTGTAGAAAAGTGAGAAACATTTTGCTACAGTTTAGTCTGCAAAGTGGAATCCAATAGCCTTCTGACCCCCCGTTTCCGCCGAGCACCAAACAGATAGATGATTAGTTTTAAAGTACCATAGTGCCAGTTAACCGTGTGCACACTGATGTAGGTTATATTACATATATATCGGGGCAATAACTCACCTTTTGTTTCCCAACTGTCTTTTTCACAGCCGTGTCTGTCTGTCTGTCTGTCTCTGTCTGTCTCTGTCTGTCTGTCTGTCTGTCTGTCTCCCCCCCTCCCCCCCCCCGTCAGTAGGTTTGTGTGTGTGTGTGTGTGTGTGTGTGTGTGTGTGTGTGGTGTGTGTGTGTGTGTGTGGTGTGTGGTGTGTGGTGGTGTGTGTGTGTGCGTGCGTGCGTGCGTGCGTGCGTGCGTGCGTGCGTGCGTGTGTGTGCATGCGTGCGTGCGTGCGTGCGTGCTTGTGTGTGTGTGTGTGTGTGTGTGTGTGTGTGTGTGTGTGTGTGTGTGTGTGTGTAACCTTGTCAACGTGGTAGATGGGCAGTTTAGAAATCCCCGTTATTATTATTATCATTACTGAAATCGCTTCACACAATGACAGTTAACAGCTTAGCTATTAATTTTTTGTTATCAACATGGGCCGCAGTGTCTTTGAAGAAAACGGACGGACCCATCGTTGGGCAGTCCGGTAAACGGTTGCCAAACTCGGCAGTCCTGGCTGGCCGTTTGCCTTCCAGAACAATGGGTCCGTGTCAGGCCGCTAGAGCCAGTAGAGGTCACGTTTTGTGTCATACGTGACTTTGATGCGTACACTTATATATTATATATATATATATATATATATATATATATATATATATATATATATATATATATATAATTTCTCTACTGTCTCTGTGCACACTGTTCGTCCTTAGGTGACCTTGTCCAGCCGACGGGACGTAAAAAGCAAAAAAACCCAAAACAAAACAAAACCCAATCCAAGAACTAATTAACTGTGCGCACTCAGTCTGGACAAGCATCGACCTCCAGCCTATCCTTCCTCACGTTACATGTCTGCTGCAGTTGGTTACGTCATAGGCAGTCCCAGAACCCCGGTTTTCCTTTCTTTCGTGCATCGACGGAAAACAGGACGGTCTGTCAGTCCTCGAGACTAGAGCGTAACCATGCAACCACGGCATGCAGCGTAACCGTAAGGACCTATCTCTCTCTCTCTCTCTTCTATTATTTCATTCATTATCATCTATTATCTATATTATATATTATCTATATATATATATGTCCATGGTAACCGTGTGTATATTCATAGTTCAGGAGCTGTGTGAGAGTCGAGGTGGCCGTCCTGGGCTGTCCGTCCTAACGAGCCTTACGGTTTCCGTGGACGTATTTTACTTAAAGCTATATTGAACCATGCTTCGGCATTGGTCTCAGCTTGTCCCTAATATGTCAACCGACATCCGAGGACATTAAGCAACACAACCACCACCGTGTGTATACGCATGCAAAAAGATCACATACGCACGTTAAAGATCCTGTAGTCCCTGTCAGAGTTCGGTGGACTATGGAAACAACAAAATAACCCAGCATGCACTAAAATGACAGTAATGGCCAGCTTTGTGGCCGATGGTCATTAAGGGGAGAAGAAGAAGGAGAAGAAGCAGCAGAGACGCGAGGAAGGGTAGAGGCCGGAAGTCAGGGCTTGAACAGTTGGACTACACGGACGCTGATGATTAGATTCATGGAAAGCAATCCGTCGAGAGAGAGAGAGAGAGAGAGAGAGAGAGAGAGAGAGAGAGAGAGAGAGAGAGAGAGAGAGAGAGACGTATTCATTTACTTTAGAATCAAAGAGAATAGAACCGTTCGTTGCGTTAGGGTATTACACTTTACAGTCTCTGCGGTGATCGAAGAGTGTACGAATTAAGGGATGATCAGTAAATTCCACACTAAGCCCTAGCTGTAATCAGCTGGAATGGTGTCAACATTTTTCGCTGATTTTCCACAGCTGATTGTTTGACTCAGGCACCGAAGTTTCAGTGGAATGAGCGCTCTTCGGTGTATTTTTTATAGGTAACTCGCTTCGCAGTGCAGAGACCCTGATACTGGTATTCAAAATGGAGCCCATTAATTTTCTCTCACCCCGTCCCCGGTTACGTGAGCCCGTTTGGCCCGACAGAAGGACCTCGGTTTCATTCCGCTTCGGCACTCGTTTCTCTTCAAAACTTGTGGTTTGTGGACACTGTCTTTGTGACTTCGCCCCTCACAGTCAGTGGAACGTCGTTAAATGGCTCTCATCGCTGCCCACCTTAAGCCACCCCTGGAGCTCCATACTTCTCGTCCAGCCTCCTGGGATCTCGGTGTCCACTCCATGGTCCTGGCCAGTATCTCTCCGGAGACAGCTCGGCCGTTAAATTAAACAAGACTAGCGAGCTCTCCCCCGGTGAGAACTGGAATTCTCCTGTCAGTGAAGGAATTCGTACTGGTTAACTGGTCCGAGGCGATGCTTCGGGTGGCAGTCTGCTACCGACCCTGTTGCAGATGTAGCAACTTGTAGCTTCGCATAGTTTGCATCGGACTTTGCCAGTGGTAGGGTAGGGCACTTGAGCGCTGAGCGTGGCCGACAAGACATTTTACCTACTGTAGTGATTGCCCACACATGCCCACCACAGTAATACTAGGCGCACGTGCATCCCGTCTTCGTTTCTTTGGGCCTTATTCAGATTATGTGGCAGTTAACTGTAGAAAGTGCAAAGTCCCTAGAAGCTGATAGCACTTTTTAGTAGCAAGCCTAATATAAATTCATATAGCACTTTTTAGTAGCAAGCCTAATATAAATTCATATAGCACTTTTTAGTAGCAAGCCTAATATAAATTCATATAGTACTTTTTAGTAGCAAGCCTAATACAAATTCATATAACACTTTTTAGTAGCAAGCCTCTAATATAAACTCATATAGCACTTTTTAGTAGCAAGCCTCTAATATAAATTCATATAGCACTTTTTAGTAGCAAGCCTAATATAAATTCATACCATTCCTCGGTGGTAAGGGGGTCTCCAGGCTAATGTGAAGAAGCAGTCTTGAACAGATGCAGCAGAAGAAGAAAAAGAAGAAGAAGAAGAAAGTAGTTTTGTTCTTGTTGTTTTTTTGTTAAAAAAAAAAAAAAAAAAAAAAAAAAAGAGTTCACCATAAATTTGCAGCCTTGTTTTTTTCTTTCCATCCAGTCACCCAGGACGGTTACATCACTTATCAGGACGAATTGAAGACGTGTTATTGTTAGCATTTTTATTGAATTCTAATTAGTCCCGGGATTAGTTTGGCGGGAAATGTAAACGTTTGAAACGTCTGCAGATGCATGCCTAGATCCGGAGTACTGTTTGAAATAGTGTCCCTGTTAGTGTTAGTATTTAAGAAGACAGAAGCTGGTGAGTACTGTTTGAAATAGTGTCCCTGTTAGCGTTAGGACTTAAGAAGACAGAAGCTGGTGAGTACTGTTTGAAATAGTGTCCCTGTTAGTGTTAGTATTTAAGAAGACAGAAGCTGGTGAGTACTATTTGAAACAGTGTCAAGACAGAAGCTGGTGAGTACTGTTTGAAATAGTGTCCCTGTTAGTGTTAGGACTTAAAGAAGACAGAAGCTGGTGAGTACTATTTGAATCAGTGTCCCTGTTAGTGTTAGGACTTAAGAAGACAGAAGCTGGTGAGTACTGTTTGAAATAGTGTCCCTGTTAGTGTTAGGACTTAAGAAGACAGAAGCTGGTGAGTACTGTTTGAAACAGTGTCCCTGTTAGTGTTAGGACTTAAGAAGACAGAAGCTGGTGAGTACTATTTGAAATAGTGTCCCTGTTAGTGTTAGGACTTAAGAAGACAGAAGCTGGTGAGTACTGTTTGAAACAGTGTCCCTGTTAGTGTTAGGACTTAAGAAGACAGAAGCTGGTGAGTACTATTTGAAATAGTGTCCCTGTTAGTGTTAGGACTTAAGAAGACAGAAACTGGTGACATACGGTTCGTGATCGTCCTGAGGTGACCCTGTGCGGTCAGCTTGACCGACAGGACGTTGAAATCCAGTTACCAACTAAGTAACCTTTACGGTAACTATGTGTATAAACTGCACGTGTCTGAAGTGTTTTGCTTGAAATGACAGTGTCTTACCCATATGTGCCTATCTCTTGAATTTATTACAAGAGATGGCGTACTTGGATTTTATAAAGACGCCTTATTTCAAGAGATGCAGTACGCCTCGCGAATTAGACACCGTTATTTCAAGAGATCATATAATATATATATATGCTACGCGAATCCGGCTAAGTGGATAAGAATCCGTTATTTAAAGAGACAGTCTACACGGATAAGACACCGTTGTTTAATGAGAGTCTACGTGGATAAGACAGCGTTATTAAAAGAAACCGTCTACTGCCGATAAGACAGCGCTGTTGGAAAGAGACAATCTTCGTGGGTAAGACAGCGTCATTCGAAGCTACCTACGTCAGTGGATAAGACAGCGCTGTTGGAAAGAAACAATCTTCGTGGGTAAGACAGCGTCATTCGAAGCTACGTCAGTGGATAAGACAGCGCTGTTGGAAAGAAACAATCTTCGTGGGTAAGACAGCGTCATTCGAAGCTACGTCAGTGGATAAGACAGCGCTGTTGAAAGAGACGGTCTTCGTGGGTAAGACAGCGTCATTCGAAGCTACGTCAGTGGATAAGACAGCGCTGTTGAAAAGAAACAATCTTCGTGGGTAAGACAGCGTCATTCGAAGCTACGTCAGTGGATAAGACAGCGCTGTTGAAAAGAAACAATCTTCGTGGGTAAGACAGCGTCATTCGAAGCTACGTCAGTGGATAAGACAGCGCTGTTGAAACAGACGGTCTTCGTGGGTAAGACAGCGTTATTGACAGCTACGTGAATAAGACAGCATTACTGAAAGCTGCGTGGATAAGACGGCGTTATTGAAAGAGGACCGCGTTACTGAACGGAGACAGTCTACGTACGTGGGTAAGGCACCGCTGTTTAAAGAGACAGTCCACGTGGATAAGACCTTTTATTTCTAGACCTGGGCTACATGGACAAGACAGCATTATTTCGCAGTGGGCCGCCGGGGCAGTTCCCTTTCCTTGCTAATCCTTCACAAACCTTTCTCCCAATCAAAGAGACGTGCTCGGTCAAAGAATGGAAACCATCTGCATTTTCTCCCTTATTGTCATTGGTGTGAGCTTCGTGTGAGCTTTTACCTCGAAACCTGGAAACCCCTGGCTGAGACTAGTGAGAGGAGTTGGGGGTGGGAGGGTGGGAGGGTGGGGGGGGGGGGGGGGGGGGGGGGGGGGGGGGGGGGTTGCACTGGGACAGGGCCTGGCAAACCATCGCGCTTTTGCAAAATTCTCACCACAAGAGTTTTTCTTCTTTGGTTCCTATCTGTTCAGCTTTCACTCGGATAATACTGTAGCAGTGTAAGCGTAGCATTGTTACTTAGTGTTTTTTTAAAATTTTTATTAAAGGAGGTAAAGAGACACACGCGCTTGCTGCCGTACAGAACACAGCAACCACGATACACACAACAACACACACCCACACACACACACACACACACACACACACCCACACACACCGACCACCAGAGCCGCCGACGCACGCACGACACCCTCCCCCCGAGCACCAGGGCCACCCAAACCACGCCCACGTTTTCAGAAATTAGGACCGGGGGGGGGGGGGGGGGGGGGCTTTTTTTTCCCAAGGATTGAGTTTAGGTTCTTTTAGATCTGCTTACCCCCTCCCAGAGAGAGAGAAGAAGAGAGAGGGG
Organism: Alviniconcha marisindica; assembly: GCA_018857735.1. Lineage (NCBI taxonomy): Eukaryota > Metazoa > Mollusca > Gastropoda > Provannidae > Alviniconcha > Alviniconcha marisindica. Next base: position 373,711 of record JABMCL010003248.1, read on the forward strand.
GAGAGAGAGAGAGAGTGGGGGGTGGGGGTGCGCCATGCGATAAAATCGATCGCCTCCCCTACGTTTCTTTCCCCTTCCTCTCTTCCCCCCCCCCCCCCCCCACACCCCCCCTCTCCCTCCCCCTCCGTTTTCCCGGGGGGTTTTTCTGGATGGACAGAGCAAAACCTGAACAGTGTGTGCGGGAGCGGGTGGGGGTTTGGGGGGGATTAGGTAGGGGGCAAGGAGGGAAGTTTTGTATTGGGGGGGGGGGGGGGGTAAAACACGGCTAATAGTGGCCAGGACAAATCAAATTAGGGTCGCGCAGCCTGGCCTCTTGTGTGTGCGCAGCTTCCGAAACGCCCCCGAGTTAGTGGCTCGCGGGTTAAAACTTCAGCGCCAAGCGTTCGAACGGCATGTTTGTTGTTTCCTCGCTGGTACTGTGGTAGATAAAATTAGAAGTTAGCCCGGGAGACCCTATAATGTTTTTTGTTTGTTTGTGTGTCCTAGGTTTTTTTCTCTCTCATGTTTTTTTGTTTTGTTTTGCTTCTCATTGTTGTAGCCGAGTGCAGACCGCCATTGTTAGGTTGAGAGTTGCAATGTTTAGAAAGCCTCGTGGAGGGTCTTTTTGATCGTCTAATCCGATCAAAAGGGACATCTGTTTGTCGGCTTGGAGTCGGTGTTAAAGGGTCTCTGCATGTCCCAAAAGCTGCATGTGGCTCCTGTTTTTGTTGTTGATCAAATTTCTTCATTCGTCCATTTATGCTAGGTCAACCCATTGCCCGTTTAGCAGTACCACCGCAGCCGTTACACATTTGGAAGCTGTACCACTATGTTCAATCGATAGCCGTAGCATTTTGCGGCACCGGTTGCGTAGGACTGTTTTGAAGGGTTTCGCTTGGGTGTATATTTGGGGCTTGTAAATGATGAGATGTGGGCTTTTTTAAGAGATGTCTAGCTGACATATTAGGGACAACTGATCTGATAAAAATGTTTTGTTGATGATATATATACACCATGTGTTCTGTGTGGCCAATAACATCGTTTTTCATGGAATGAGGCATGTTAGTGAGTTCAGTACAAGCTTTCAGGCTAGCTACACACTAATGATTGCACACCGACATGAAACCTGTCGGCTAGAGCACCGTATTATCTGCCCGCGGACGCCTTCTTGATCACACAGGTGTGGCGCCTGTTTGAGGACTTGACGAAAGACTGAAAAATGCGAGCTGTCAGGCGCTATTTTTGTCACCCTGCTCTGTGGTGGAGCGCTATTGCCGATAAACGTTTGGGTTTTTTTTTTGGGTGCATGTGTGTGTGTGTGTGTGTGTGGGGGTGTGTGTGTGTGTGTGTGTGTGGGGTGATATAACCACATGGTTTGGGGGAAACCCCTTTAAATAATTGGTCTTTGGTGGTTTGGTTTTGGTGTGTTGTTTTTTTTAAACGAGGATCTTTTGGTTGGGGGGGGGTTAACAGAGGTTAGTTTTAATTACTATAGGGGCTTAGTGCTCATTATTCAACAACACTTTGTTGGTGTCTTGGGTGTCAAAAACCGAAGGGGGCTGCTTAACGTGCTTTATTGGGGCCGCCGGTGCAAGCTGTCGGTCTTTTTTGGGGCCATAGTCAGTGTGTGTTTCTCCCCCCCGCACACTCCTACCCGGCATCGTTTTCCCGGCACCTTCCCCCAAACTCGGCCAGGACTGTTGGTTACGCTACTGAGGGAGCGCGTTTTTATCCCCCCTGTCTGCCTAAAACTGTCGCTGTCAGCACCACCCAAGGTTTTGGGGTCTAATAAGCAAAACCCCGGGTCGAACTACCCACGAAAATTTTGTATTTAAGGAGGCGCGTCCGCTCCGAGTAAAAGAGAGAGAGAGAGAGAGAGAGAGAGAGAGAGAGAGGGGGGGGGTTCCGCTGGATTAAACCGATTGGGTTTTTTTTGGGGGCTAACAGCGTGGGCTTTTATAAAAAAACCCCTGATGTAATTTGGTTGTTGTTTTTTTAATTTAAAAAAAAAAAAACCATTTGAGCACCGGCGAAAAACTGTCGGGTTTTTACTTTTTTCGAACTTCTGGCCCCCCCCCCCCCCCCCCCCCCCCCCCCCCCCCCCCCCCCCCCCCCCCCCCCCCCCCCCCCCCCCCCCCCCCCCCCCCCCCCCCCCCCCCCCCCCCCCCCCCCCCCCCCCCCCCCCCCCCCCCCCCTCCTCCTTCAAGTGTACCTCTACTTCCAGCTCTAATCTTTGTTTCACGGCTTCAGATCCATCCTGATGTAAGATCGGGGATCTTATTCAGTTACTGCGATGGGACAGCCAGTGCCATTGGCTTCAGCTGTTCACTGAATGGGAATGGGAATGATATTTTGTTTTGTTACTGTGTTCTTGTGGTCAGTCACGGCATCAGTCATCCACTCGTTGACATTCCATTCGGGTGACCCCGGCATTGGCCTGTAGAACTGGCCTTTCACTGTGATATGACCCATCCGTCATGGCTGCGATTGTCTGAATGTTGCCAAAGGCGAGCGCAGCAGACTTCATGTTGTATCCAAGTAGAGTCGTTCTCTGTTCCTGATTTCCGGTAACCCTCTGCCCCTTGACACCCGCCAAAAATATATATATATATAAAATCAGAAAAAATTAAAGAGTAAAGTAAAGAGAGCAGAAAATAGGGTGCTGATTGGCTGATGGTTAAGCATGTGATTGGCCATTAGAGAGTTTAGGGTTTCCAAAGACCCGAGCAGCTTCAGCCAATCAGATCGTCGCAATTAATATTCCGCTCGAAAAACCCGAAGAGTGGTGGGCATGTTTTCCTCACGAGCTAAACCGTCTATCTATCTATCTATCTATCTATCTAATATAGGCTATGATCCACTTTGGATCACGGTCATATGACTACACGATATACAATCAGTTGCTATGGGAAACCAGAGAGAGTGATGTCATTATTATTATTACTCTGGCGGAGCTTGGACGAAAGAACAAAAGCTGAAACATCACCTTTCGTGAACAGAGCAAGTTTGAAACATACATTTATTACAGTTTACACGACCAGTCGCTGGATGGTGACACCACGGTCTGCCGTTCCCGACAGCAACTGACCGTACTTCATGTGGTCAAATGACCATGATCGAAAGTGGATCATAGCATAAACTGAGCAAAAGACTGGTGTGTCTCGCTCGCTTTCTCTCGTCCCCACAACCCCAACCAAACACAAAAACACAAAACAACACAACACACACAAACACACACACACACGATCCCCCCCCCCCCCCCCGGAAGAAACCCCCCCCCCCCCCCCAAACACACACACGCGCGCGCGCGTGAACTTCTCAGCTAAAAGCATTTTTGTTGCTGCTGGTGATGGCGGTCTTGAGAAGACCACTCGAGAAACTCCCACAGTGTAACTGGGCTGTAACCGTAAGCTAGCTGCAGGTCTGTAGACTAGACTTGACTCTTTGACAGCGGACTTTACGGGCACGGGTGCCGGACAAACAGACACCGATCCCTGGTCACGGATGCCTGGTCACAGCTACTACACCAATATTTTGATGACTGCTGTAAATGCGCTACGCCGTTGGTAATCGCCCGCGGACTTCCTGCTGTTAAACGGCTTTAGGGGATCCGCAGACCTGTCCGAAGAATGGCAGGCATTCCGGTGGGGGGATGTTTTCGGACCGAAGGAAGGATATTTTGGACAATTGATGAGAGGCTAGTCGTTGTTTAGTACCGCGGCGTCGTGTGTCAGGTGTGTTTTGGCCTTGCATTCCAGATCTGCCCCTTTCATCAAGTCCCGAAGTATGTTTTCGTGAGGGTGTCAAGTTACTACCGCTGCCCTTACTAAAGTACTCAACTAACGATGGTCGTAGTCATGGAAGTCAAATCAACGCATGGTGTTAAAAAGATACGATAACTTACTGGGGCGGGGGGGGGGGGGGGGGGGGGGTAGGAGAGGGATGGGTCGGTGGGTGCATTCACAGATCTAGTCATCAACAGTAACACAGACGTCCATTTAATTTCTTCGTGTATGAGTACCACTTACAATGATGCGTTTCAAGGCAAAAAATCCTTTCACAGGACAAGAAAGTATTGTTTTACTATGACTTTTGAAATCAGAAGATAGGACAATAAAATATTATCTTGCTGTGACATCTGAAATCAGAAGATGGGACAGTATAGTATTATCTTACAATGACATTTGAAATCAGACGTTACAGGCTAACAGCGAAGGCCCCCCCCCCTCCCCCACCCCTTTTCAGCTCTCTTTTCCTCCCCCAACCCCAGCTGACTTCGCCAGTATTGTTGCTGTCTTTTTTCATTTGTGCTGCACTAGCCTTTCTTCAGTGTGTTGAAGTTGGCCGGCTATTTTGAAGAAGAAGAAGAACTGTAGCTTGGACCCGTTTGGATGATATTTGCGGTTAGACTTGAATATAAATTATGATTTCTGTAGTGTCTGTCAGTCTCTTCTCTCTCTCTTTCTCCCCTCTCTCTCTCTCCCTCTCTCTACGGATGGACTTGAATATATATGATCTCTCTCTTCCTGTCTCTCTACGGGTAGACTTGAATATGATTTCTCTGTGTGTCTCCTCTCTCCCTCCCTCCCTCTCTCTACGGTTAGACTTGAATATGCCCCCCCCCTCCCCCCCTCTCTCTCTCGTCAACTTCAAGCAGGGCACCATAATTATGGAGCCCTTTTTGCGAGTGGGAACATTCTTCGCTAAGGAGAACCACGACACCTTACGGGGACAGGGAGCGGGTTAACTTAGACGAGCATCACATCGAAGTGTTGACACTCAATAATTTATTACGCGCATTTTATCGTTGCTGACGATTACGTAGCTGAGACAAAAGCAAACAAACCCCAAAATACACATACAGAGAAAACTCCACCAACGAAAACAAACTAGCACCCCCCTCCCCAGCCTCGCCCCCCCTCCCTCCCCCCCCCCCCCCCCCACCACCACCACACCAAAGCATCTTTATTTTCAGAATAGTAAGTAAGTAAGCATGGTGCTTAACGTCCACAGAAACCGAAAGTCTTATTAGGGACGGGGAGAAAGGGGGGAAGGGGGTATGGAGGTGGGGGGAGAGGGAGATTATATACCTATCGCTACGCTGTCACCACCAGAATGACTTCTGCATTAAGGTGGGCAGCGACGAGAGCCATTCTAATGTTTCAGAATCGTGTTACCAGATCTTACACTCATAGTCCACAGCTACCAATGTTGTTTGTTTTTGCAGTGGCCACTTCGCTGTGGTGCGAAAATGCGCGCACCGGCAGACAGGCGAGGCCTTCGCTGCCAAGTTCATCCGCAAGCGACGGGGCGGGGGCCGGAAAGGCGCCAAGATGGAGGACATCGTCAAGGAGATCAACATCCTCCGCAGCATCAAGCACCCCAACGTCATCAGCCTCCATGAAGTCTACGACACCAAGCCGGAGGTCATCCTGGTCCTGGAACTGTGAGTGTCCTCTTCTCTGAATCTGATTGGCTTTTTAAAACTGGGTCCTGGAACTGCGAGTGTGTCTACTGCTGTGATTGGATTAAATTTGTCCTGGAGCTGTGAGTGTCTTTTTTCTCTGATTGGCGTAACTTGGCTCAGGAACTGGGAGTGTCCTCTACTCCGATTGGCTTAACTTTGTCCTAGGGCTGTGAGAGTCTTTTTTTCTGATTGGCGTAACTTTGGTCGGGAATTGGGAGTGTCCTCTACTCTGATTGGCTTAACTTTGTCTTGGAGCTGTGAGTCCTCTTCTCTGGTTGGCTTATGACTTTGTCTGGTATGAGTAGATAAATAAACAAGATAATCAGTGTCTAAATAAAACGAATTCTCTAAGCCAATTGTTTATGCATGCGACGTAATGACATACAAGGATACAACTGCAAGGATATTTATTCGCCAGTGACGTTAAAATGTGCTCAGGAATTTGTCTTCGTGAGGTTCCATTCATACAATGCATTAGCAACTAGACATGACATTGCAGTTAGTCATACATGTATGAAACTTCAGTAAATTAAATTTAAGTCCAACGATTAACATTAACAATCTCATTCATGCAATGTAGCCTACGCGCGCGCGCACACACACACACACACACACACACACACACACACACACACACACACACACACACACACACACACACACACACACCACACACACACATACTCTCCCTCTCTCTCTCTCTCTCTTAGTCGTAGGGGCAGATTTGTAAAAACGCCGACTTGTGCTTAAACCTTAATCCTTCGTGTAATAAAGTATTATCTTATTCTCTCTCGCTCTCTCTCGCTCTGTCACCCCACACACACACACACACACACACACACAC
>JABMCL010003248.1:385000-387500 GCA_018857735.1 Alviniconcha marisindica
GTGTGTGTGTGTGTGTGTTTGTGTGTGTGTGTTGTGTTTAAGTACGTGTGTGTGTGTGGGGTGTGTGTGTGTGTGTGTGTGTGTGTGTGTGTGTGTGTGTGTGGTGTGTGTGTGTTAGACTGTTAAGTACGTGTGTGTGTGGTGTTGACTGTTACAGTACGTGTGTGTGTGTGTGTGTGTGTGTGTGTGTGTGTGTGTGTGTGTGTGTGTGTGTGTGTGTGTGTGTCTGTGTCTGTGTGTGTTGTGTCTGTGTGTGTCTGTGTGTGTGTTGTCTGTTACTATAGTGTGTGTGTGTGTGTGTGTGTGTGTGTGTGTGTGTGTGTGTGTGTTAGAGTTACAGTACGTGGTGTGTGTGTGTGTGTGTGTGTGTGTTGTGTGTGTGTGTGTGTGTGTGTGTGTGTGTGTGTGTGTGTTGGACTGTTCGTACGTGTGTGTGTGTGTGTGTGTGTTGTGCGTGTGTGTGTGTGTGTGTGTGTGTGGTGTGTGTGTGTGTGTGTGTGTGTGTGTGTGTGTGTGTGTGTGTGTGTGTGCAGGAGCTCGTGCACATAAAAAACAACATCGTAAACAGACCTTAAAAATAACATAAATAAATAAATACACAAACAGAAGAGTTATGATAGTCTGGTATGATTTCGTCGCGTGAGTGTGTGTACGCGCGTGTGTACGTGTGTGTATGCATGGGCATGTGCGTGCGCGCGGGCGTCAGTGTACGAGTGTCTGTGAAAGTCAGTGTGTGTTACCTACGTGTTGTTTTCAGCCCACTGACAAGCTTGGTGCTGCAGCAGATGTGTCGCCGCACGGGTTCATTTGCTGTTTGCCCATCAGCCTTTACTTGCTCATTGTATACATATGATACACTCCGCCGGAGGATGTACCTCCGGTGGAGCTTGTGTACCTTGTATGATATTAACTTGCATGCCAGGTGAGAGTTACCGTAGGCGACTCGGGTCTTTGTTGTTGAGTTTGTGTGACGTGTTTCGAGCGATGATTAGCTCCCTTGTTGGTTGGATCACTGTAGAGTTTAAATTCATCCCTTTCCCTGATCCAGCCACCAACCAACCCCAACCAACCAACCAACCAACCAACCCGTCAGCATCTGTATCATATCATATCATATACAGATTCATGCAGCCACTCAGACGCCAGTCACTGAACTGGTTCGCTCGACTCGGCTCGGTTCTGTATCAGTAATGCAGATCACGTCAGCATAGCGCCAGTGTTGACACCGACGCCAGTACAATATCATTATAATAAGAAACGACAGCGACGACGGACACGAGTGTCGGTACGGACCAGTAAGTTGTGCAGCGTCACCTACATTCAGCGAGGGAACTATTCTCGGCCATGCCGTGGGGAATAGCCTACCGGTTGACGCGGACTTAGCGTTATCAGCATCGCGGCATTAATCCGTGATCACGGGATTTGCGTGGTAAACCCGCGTGAGGCAGCTAGCCCACCGCAAACCCAGAGCGTGTTCTGCTGCCCCATATAATTATACACACGGAAGCACAGGTACTGAACGGATACAGCACTAAGACCTCAGGAACTGTGTCAGTGAAAGTCAGTGGAGGTGGCCGCCCTGGGCTCCCCCCGTCCCTAATATATTGTCCGTGCGGTCGCTGTGGCTGTAAAGCAACACTGAAGAAGAAGTGTAGCGGGTTCAGAGTTTAGGAGCTGTGTGAAACAGGTCCGCCGGGTGGGGGTTTTTTTTAATATATCCTCCTTTTTTACTCCTTGGCAAAAAGCCAAAAAGGGTTAGGGGTTAAACTTAAGGGGGGCAGGGGCCCCGCCCCCCCTTTTTGGGGCTCCCCCCGGGGCCCCCCCAATTTTTGCCGGGTCCTGTGGCGTAAAGAAACACTGAAAAAGGGAATGAGCTTCAGAGTTTTAGGAAAATTGTGTGAAAGTCGAGGTGGCCGCCCTGGGCCCCCCTTCCCTTGTCCTAATTCTTGTGGATGTAAAGCAAAGTTGAAGAAGTGTGTGGGGAGCTGTGTGAAAGTCGAGGTGACCGTCCTGGGCTCCCCGTCCCTGATAGTCCGTACATTCTCTGTGGACGTAAAGCAAAGTTGAAGAAGTGTGTGGGGAGCTGTGTGAAAGTCGAGGTGACCGTCCTGGGCTCCCCGTCCCTGATAGACCGTAGGGTCTCCGTGGGCGTAAAGCCCGTTCTTAAATTATTGGGCGAACATTTGCTTCGCGAACATAGTTTGGGGTATTCGTCGAACAAAGGCCAGCATAGTTGGTTCTTAATTGGACGAACTTTTGATTCCCGATCCTAGTTCGGGGTATTCGTCGAACTGCCACGAAGCTATATTCGGGGTCCAAAAAGCTTCGCTCAGCATGTTCTGAGAATATTCGCCCAGTTCGGCGTACATTGCCTCTGATTGGCTGAGAGCAAAGAGAGCTCTCCTGTGGATGAAGAAGAAATCAAAATAAAAATGGATGACCGTGTCGATACTTCACTCGCTTCGGAGGGAATTGACCTATTTGTTGTCTTCTAGGAGGC
>JABMCL010003248.1:395000-400000 GCA_018857735.1 Alviniconcha marisindica
ACGCTCTGTATTAGCTATTCCCAGTGCACGCTCTGTAGATAGCTATTCCCAGTGCAGTGCTCGCTCTGTATATATAGCTATTCCCAGTGCAGTGCACGCTCTTTAGATAGCTATTCCCAGTGCAATGTACGCTCTGTATATATAGCTATTCCCAGTGCACGCTCTGTATTAGCTATTCCCAGTGCAGTGCACGCTCTGTATATACAGCTATTCCCAGTGCAGGGCACGCTCTGTAGATAGCTATTCCCAGTGCAGTGCACGCTCTGTAGATAGCTATTCCCAGTGCAGTGCACGCTCTGTATATACAGCTATTCCCAGTGCAGTGTACGCTCTGTATTAGCTATTCCCAGTGCAGTGCACGCTCTGTATATACAGCTATTCCCAGTGCAGGGCACGCTCTGTAGATAGCTATTCCCAGTGCAGTGCACGCTCTGTATATACAGCTATTCCCGTGCAATGTACGCTCTGTATTAGCTATTCCCAGTGCAGTGCACGCTCTGTATATACAGCTATTCCCAGTGCAGGGCACGCTCTGTAGATAGCTATTCCCAGTGCAGTGCACGCTCTGTATATACAGCTATTCCCAGTGCACGCTCTGTAGATAGCTATTCCAAGCCCGAGCTAGCCGCTGTGACAGGTGGAAATACACAATCAGCGGGCGAGCGAGGTGAGAATTGATTTAAATGGCTCCCCGTGCGCGATAAGGCATGAAAGGGACCCCACAAAAACCCCGGCTGAGGTGAAGGACCTGGCCCACAGGGGGGACTCGAGAAGGTAAAGGGGGGGGGGGGGGGGGGGGCTGGTGGATTTTATGGAGCATTACTGGTTCCGACAAATTGGTAACGTACCTGTCTGAATAATGGTGCCGAGTTGGTGATTACATTTATTACTACCCCGGCATCTCCCTGCGTGTCCGATGTGTCCAGTTAGTTTATTTGGATGGTGGTGGTGGGGGGGGGGGTTAGACGATCCCGTCCGAACTGCTACATTTTTTTGCAACCGAATGTGGTGTAATGGATGTTTGTGACCCCGAAATCCCGTGCAAAACGATCAGATTAAACATCTTAAAGGTCAGGTTACAGTGGCTTTTTTTTTTTTAAACTTAAAAAACTGAAAAACAAATTGAAACCAAAAAAAAAAAAAAAATAAAGCCCCCCCCCAACCCCCAAAAACAACAACAACAAACACACACACACACACACACACACACACACACACACACACACACACACACATACCCCACACACACACACACACACAAAACCACCCCACAAAAAACAACAACAAAAACAAACAACAAAACAAACAAAAACAAGCAACCAACCCAAATTGTGAGCAAGTGCTCTTTGTACGTTTTTACAATAATCCCCCCCCGGGTTATCAGACCATGCAATTTCATTACGTACTGTTAGAAACCCCGGGAACCGGAGCAGCGACGCTTTTGTTTTGAAGCGCTGCTGTTGCGTAACGCCAATGGCCTTCACACAGCCGACCGGCATACCGCTGGTGCGCGCCTTTTCAAATCTGTTTACCCCCTTTAAAATTTTTTACCGCTTGTTTGTTTTACCTTTGTTTACCCAGTCCTTTTTTTGACCCCAAACCATGAAATATTTGGATCTTAGAATGTTTATTTGATCTTATTTAGACGGGGTCGGCTTAATCAGTAGCCGATTCCCCAAAAAAAACATGGTGCTTAACGCCACAAAACCATAAGGCTTTTAGGGGCGGGTGTGCCTCTCTAGGTCCATTTTTTTATAGCCGTGTCCTGCATGGCGCATTTTTTGTGTAGTACCAGTGAATAGTAGTGAATCGTTGTTTTGACTCGATGAAAGTAATTCTGTTTTCGATCAAGCTTTGTCGTATAGATTTTGCTTAGCTGACTTCATGTTTAGTGTTTATTTTGGGTTGAAATTAACTTATTAAGTATTGTGTACTGTAGAAGCTAAGTTGTATTCATAGACTACTTGGTATCACTATCAGGCTGCTGCGACTAAAATAACGCGTCCCAGGCGAAGTTCGCACCATTTGTTTTGTATACTAGTCTTTGAGTGTGTCTGCTTCTCTAAGCGTTGTATTGTAATTGCTATGTACCATTTTAACCGTGAGCGTCCCTCTTTATCTGATATAATTTTTAGCGACAGTTATGTTTTGTACATTGTGTTGTTGTGATTTATTTGTAGAATCTGCTTATAGACAGGTGCAAGCCACGCTTCCCACTCTTGTTGAAAATTTAAATAAGTCATGTGTGTACATTTTGTTTATACGGTTTAAAAGGTTGTAACTGTAGCTTTATTTGATGTATTTCATGTTTTAATTAGTTTAGTTATTGTTGAGGAAACTGTATTTGTGCGGGCCAAGGAAACACAATAGTCAGCCATTTTGTGGTCTCCATTTTGACTGACTCCGCTGCCCTTCTACGCGGCTCTTCCGCTCCATTACACAATGAAACAACAAACAGCGCACACACGCTCAGACACACACACATAGACACACAGACACAGACACACACACACACACACACACTGTGACACACGCGCAACACATGTGTGACACGCACCAACACACACACACACACACACCACACACTTCTCTCTCTCTCACACACACACACACACACACACAGTCCAGCGACAATGACCACGTCAGTCCGCCCCTGAAGACCTCCTCCCTACCGCGCTACATACAACTTCCCCGCCCTCTCCCTTCCTCTCCGTTGACCGACGCGGGCAGACTGGTTCATCCTGCACTGCACGTATAACTCCACATTCACGTGTACACAACACACACACACACACACACACACAACAAGGGCTCTTTGCTGAGTCGTGACAAAGCGTGCTTTACCGCTGCAGCTATCAGAAGTGCCTCGGTGCGTGCCCATAACTGTAAGAGCTGTTGTATACCCATGCCCTCTCTCACACAGGGACTGAACGCTGAGGAGGCCTAGCTATATGAGTATAATTATATATATATATCGCCTCTGATTCAGCGAGTCTTCGTTTCAGCGCAGTCCCTGGCGTGCCGACACCGAGTGTAGCTATGTGTGCCAATGATTCTACAACTGTTGCCTGTGTCTGATCGTATCAGGACAGCTCGGGAATGCTAGAACTGCGTTACCGTCGGCTGTCTGTGGGGAGTAAATACCACCCACAGACCGCCGCCCCTTTACCCCCACCCCCCCAACGCACACACATATACATACAGTGACTAGATCGAAGTACAGATGACAAGACATCATGGCAGACCTGACTAGATCAAAGAAGAGAGTCACTGTACCCCCACCCACCCACCCACACGCACACTCACAGAGACATGCTTACCGAGACTAGATCGAAGTACAGATGACATGACATCATGCCAAACCTGACAGGATCAAAGAAGATCAGTGGACCCCCTCTACATACAGAGACCAGATCGAAGTACAGATGACATGACATGACATGGCGAACCCGACTGGATCAAAGAAGAAAGTTGTTTGACCTCCCCGTCTCCCGCCCCCCCCACCCCACCCCCCATTCTCCACACAGACAAACCCCCCTTTACCATCTCCTCAAGTCAGGCAAAGGTGACTGTGAGTGTGAGAAAGATGGGATGTCTTACTGTCGTTGTAAACATGGTGTAGACAGTCCGGGGTGTATTCTTCTCATTTCAGTGGTGACTGTGACTGTGAGAAAGATGGGATGTCTTACTGTCGTTGTAAACATGGTGTAGACAGTCCGGGGTGTATTCTTCTCATTTCAGTGGTGACTGTGACTGTGAGAAAGATGGGATGTCTTACTGTCGTTGTAAACATGGTGTAGACAGTCCGGGGTGTATTCTTCTCATTTCAGTGGTGACTGTGACTGTGAGAAAGATGGGATGTCTTACTGTCGTTGTAAACACGGTGTAGACAGTCCGGGGTGTATTCTTCTCATTTCAGTGGTGACTGTGACTGTGAGAAAGATGGGATGTCTTACTGTCGTTGTAAACACGGTGTAGACAGTCCGGGGTGTATTCTTCTCATTTCAGTGGTGACTGTGACTGTGAGGGAGATGGGATGTCTTACTGTCGTTGTAAACATGGTGTAGACAGTCCGGGGTGTATTCTTCTCATTTCAGTGGTGACTGTGACTGTGAGAAAGATGGGATGTCTTACTGTCGTTGTAAACATGGTGTAGACACCGGGGTGTACTTCTATTGCTGGGCTGACGGGGTAACATGGGTGCTTACTATCGTTGTAAACATGGTGTAATTAGTTCCGGGAGGATCTTCCTTTTGGGGCGTGATGTGAGAAAAAGGGGTGTTTTGTCGGGGGTGGTGGGGGTGGGGTGTATTTCCTGTTTGGTGATGGACTGTAGAAAGATGGGGTGCCGTCGTTTAAAAAAGGTGTAGAAAAGTCCCGGGGGTTTTCTCCATTCAGTGGTATTATCTGGGAAGATGGGTGCACTGTCGTGTAAACAGGTGTAGACAGTCCGGGGTGTATTCTTCTCATTTCAGTGGTGACTGTGACTGTGAGAAAGATGGGATGTCTTACTGTCGTTGTAAACATGGTGTAGACAGTCCGGGGTGTATTCTTCTCATTTCAGTGGTGACTGTGAGTGTGAGAAAGATGGGATGTCTTACTGTCGTTGTAAACACGGTGTAGACAGTCCGGGGTGTATTCTTCTCATTTCAGTGGTGACTGTGAGTGTGAGGGAGATGGGACGTCTTACTGTCATTGTCAACGTGCTGTAGTCAGTCGTGTGTGTATTGTTCGCGTTTCAATGGACACGCGCAAGTGGTCAAAAACTCTTTGACCTAGACACCGACCCGTATTGCTGGGCCACGAGCTAACATGGCGTAGCTAATATATATGTATATATATATAATTACGTTCCCGAACAGAGCTTCCTTTTGTCGTTCTTGTCGAATGCTGTTGTTGTGGTGGTGGTGGTGGTGGTGGTGGTCCTGTTGGTGATGGTCGTGTTACTGACTGCCGCGTTTACTTAAAAAGAAGAAAGAAAAATCGTTTACCCACAGGTA
>JABMCL010003248.1:405000-407500 GCA_018857735.1 Alviniconcha marisindica
TAACAATGAGATTACATGACAGTAAATACAGTTCAGTTTTGATGGAAGACATGGTGGCTGGTACCACTTGCATGTTAAAGTTTTGCTTAGAAAAGATTGGATTTGACAACCTGAAATGATGACTACTTAACTGAAGCTGTTACAGTGCTAGTCATGATGTTAGTGTTGAAAAACAACAACAAAAACGTTTTGTGATGAGATTTAGCTCCGCAATTTATGTATACCTTGTTATGTAGCAACGTAGACAAGACACATGTTTCCCAGTGTCATCGACTAAACCAACCAGACGGTCTGGTTTGCCCGGCTACAGTCCGATTCACCTGTTCCGTGCTTAATAGCCTGCTAGCCAAATCTGTGTAGTTTGTGTAGCTGCTGTGCAAAGCTGCAGTAAAGGTTGTCAGGGTGGGACTAGGGTTGTGGATGGGTCCTAGCTTGACTTCATTCACCGGCAGCCGCCGCTGTGCATGCAGGATGAAGGGAGAAGGATACCGGAGTCCCAGTCGATCTCTTGGCTTAGCGTAGCTGGCAGAGCGAGGCGTGTGTGCAGCAACAGGCTGTCTTCTTTCCAGTCGATTTTATCTGGAGAGAGAACGTGTGGCGACAGCAGAGCAAGCAGTGAATAAAATTATGGAAGAAGAACTGAGGCCCCTTTTTTTATCTTTTTTTTTGTGCTTACAAATTATTTGACACCGGTATGCACTTATGTAACCTAACGGCAAAGATTTAAATTTTATGTGCAGACACATGCACACCTACACCTGCACGCACACATGTGTATACGTACAGATACATACAGACACACACACACACGCACGCATGCACTCATGCATGCATGCATGCACACTTGCATTCATGCATGATACACACACACACACACACACACACACACCACCACCACACACACCACACACACACACACACCTGCACACACACACACACACACACACACACACACACACACACACACACACACACACACACACACACACACACACACACACACACACACACACACACACACACACACCTGCACACACACACACACACACACACACACACACACACACGCACACACACCTACACACACACACACACACACACACACACACACACACACACACACACGCACACCATTAAAAAGCCAGTCTGCCAAGCAACCAGCCAGCCCAACCAACTGACTTCATCAGCTAGTGCGTCTGACTTGGAGGTTGTCTGCTCACTGTTTGTTGAATCTGCAGTACAGAAACCCTCATAATTCTGAGGTGACCCTGTGTAGTTGAGAGGACCATTAAAACCCCAGTTTCTAACTATCAAACAGAAACACTCTGGGCTGCATTGCATCAGACTATGGGTACTTGCTAGGGAAAGTATTAAAACATTTTTATTTAAAGGATGTTACCTCAAAACAACTGTTTCAAAGGCAACATTGGGAGAAATTCTGAGAGATAGGATGGGCTTTTCCGAGCACAATAGGATGGGCTTTTCCGAGCACATAGATCTACTCCATCTTGAATGAACTGAACTGGATCTTGGTGGAATCGATCCGTCTTGTATTGACTTGCCTTGCATGCCGGGTGGTAGTTATCATGTGTGATTTAGGTCTCTGTTGTTGTGTGTCCCTTGCTGGATGCGTGACAGCAAGCAGAGCACTGGTGGCAACTCCCCCACAACAGCAGTGACTATCAGTGGTAAATAGTTTACTTGATACTGGATGCCTGCAACCAACCACCTTGTAGAGTTTAGATCAGGGTGAAAAGTATAGTACGGATACTGCGAACACAGTTAGTTTAAAAACACAAAATAAAAAATGAGTACAAGTCTTAAGATGTCGACAGTATCCTTGTAAATCCAAACACAGAAACGGTTCAAAAGAATGCAATTTATTAGGACAAAACACATCATATTTCTGGGTAATCCCCTTTATTAAGCTTCAAAAACAAAACAAAAACAAACAAAACAGAAGAAGAAGACGACGACGACGACGACGAGAGAGAGAGAGAGAGAGAGAGAGAGAGAGAGAGAAAAGAAGCTACAAAGCAAAGCTACAAAAAGTGTCCTTGTAGCCTAAAAAACCCAAAACAATCACACTTCTTCACACCTCATTGGCATTGCACTAAAGATGTCATTGTTGTAGCCTCCCCCAGGTGAACTCTCTGGGGCTCACCTGGATCTATATATATACAGTCATGCATCCTTTCTATCAATATTTATACACATGTGCTTTTTTGTTGTTGTTTTTTGCTTCAGATTTGAGCTCCTCGGGGCACAGCTGTGTTGGGTCACTCTTTATCAATGAAGAGTAGAAAAAGATTGGCCTTTGATGCGTTTGCCATATATATATATTATATATGCATTATTAATAGCTTTTATATAGCGCTGTTCTCTGCTCTCGAGCAGACTCACTGCGCACATTGGCATGTGATTCTGAATGAGTGACTGTATCCTTTTAAAGCGCGTATTATTAATATCCATGGAAGTGGTGTACTGATAGCGCTCTTTG
>JABMCL010003248.1:412500-440000 GCA_018857735.1 Alviniconcha marisindica
GGCCTTGTTCGCTCTGGGCCTTGTTCACTCTGGGCCTCGTTCTGTTTCAGATTCATGTAGAGCATAGCTTGTTCATGTGTTAGCAGCTGATCATATTGTGTGCAAAGGTGGGGGAGACGTTTCCAGCAACTGTGAAGATGTAACTCTAGTAGGATGGATGGCATGTCTCTGTTGCTGCTGGCTTTCCCTGAGGGTAGACAGTTGGAAGGCACTGGAACAACCTTCCTCAAGAGACAGCCTTCATATCAAGGGTGTCGGGCCTCCATGACTGATTGTTTTGTTAATTAATAAAAAAAAAAAAAGAGAAAAATTATTTGCTACTGTCTGCTCATAACTCTCTTTTTTTTCCTTCTTTTTTTTTCTCAGCAACCCCCCCCCCCCATGCTCGCATGCACGTGCACACACACAAACAAACAAGACACTAGTAATGATCTGCTTGTAGACTGAGTGTATATGGAAGAAGAAGAAAATGAAACAAATGTGGTGGCCTGTTTTTTCCATGAGAAATCCTCAAAGGAGGCAATGACTCGAATGAGTATAGATTTTTTTTTTTTTATAGGATACACAAAACAAAACAGAAATAACAAGAAAACAAAAAACAAACAAAAAACACCCAAAGAAACAAACAAACAAAACCACCCCAACAAGAAAACCCCCCCACCAAAATTCAGATGATTGCTCCTTTAAATTAAGTTGGAACCCACCTCTCCCTCCTGGTCACAGCTGACCAGACATATCTGTGTACAGGTATGCGGTTAGCCTGGTCAGTTCACTCAATTGCCTGTCCCCGCTTACCTTTTCAATACCTGGACATGCACTGGTGAACCCACACTGGTGTTGGGCAGAGTAGGGTAGTGGAGGTAGGGGAAGGGACAGGGATGGAGAGGGAATGGGGGAAGGAGTCCGGGATTTGGTGGGGAAGTTGGGAGGAGGTGTGTGTGTGTGTGTGGGGGGGGGGGGGGGGGTTCTGAGGGGATGATTATTCACAGTAGTCACATCAGGCATGTTTGTCAGTTCATCATGATGTGTGCGTGTGTCACAGTCGCACCCAGGTAGACTTGATGAGCCAGCTCTCCTCTTTTTTTGTTGTTGTTGTTGTGTGTGTGTGTGTGTGTGTGTGTGTGTGTGTGTGTGTGTGTGTGTGTGTGTGTGCGTGCAGACGTTTTGATGCTGATGTATTTTTGGGTAAAAAGTCTTCAGATGTCTTGATTGGGAACAGGAGGGAAGATTTGATTGAAAGTAGGAGGGAGGGAGGGGCTGAGAGGCGGGGGGTGGGGGGGGAGGGGGGGGGGGGGGGGGGGGAGGGGGGGGGAAGAGAGAGAGAGAGAGAGAGAGAGAGAGATGTCTAAATTTGACACAAACAATTTTATCTGCAGGCTTGACATATGAGAGTGATTGGATTGGAATTTGCCCCCTCCCTCTCTCCTGTATTCCTCCCCCACCCCCACCCCACACCCTTAGTATATATATAAATAAACAGAAACAAGAAATAGGAATGAAAATCAGTTGAGAAAGCTGAGCGCCGACTGAATAAATCAGTATGACTGCACAAAAAAGTAGATGGGAGAAAAACAAAAACAGCCCCTTCTGAGAATACTTTGATTGTGCCTTCTTTTTCCTCTCTTTATCCATTTTGCAAAAGGAGCAGTACATTCTGCGTGTGAACATGCATGCAACAGAGAGGTAATGATTGAGTTTTGGGTAATGATTGAGTTTGGGGTAACTATAGAGCCGCTTTGGCTGGCACTTCCATAGGAATGGGAGTGCTACATTATTTTTGATGGTGTAGGTGATGACACACACAGAAAATAAAAAGACTGCACATTTTCCACGATGGTGGCATTGCAGCAGCTGAATAAACAAAACAAGTCAGTAAGTAAGTAAGTAATTTGGTGTTTTACGCCCAGTCAGCCATTACGGTTATCTCAGGGCGCTGAATAAACAAAACAAAAATTGAATAAAAAATTAAAATGGAAAAAAGGAAAAGGTTGCCATGAGATTCGAACTCAGTATCGGTGGCATGAGAGTCTAGAGCAATAACCATTTGACCACGGAGGTACCTGACGGACAGGAATACAGCTAAGCTTGTGTCACCCTCCCTTTGTTTGACCGAGAGACTTGTTTGTTTACTTCACTTAGAGAGACTCATTCATTTGCTTCAATAATCTTTGGCATTATTGGGTTAATTAGCAAATGAGGTGTCGCACATGCTATCCTCCTGTCGCAAGGAATCTTCACACCAAGTTTGAACACAAGTGACATTGTGTTTTGTCATAATAAATACTGTTCATTTTTAACCATTTATATATGTTTGGATCTTGTTTTAAAGCGCTAGCAGTCATTCTTGTTTCAGATATTTTTTCTCAACTCAGTGGGTTTAGTGGGTTGAGCGCCTGATCATAGCGTTAATACAGAGACCCACACAGACACTCAAACAGGATCTGTTCTTTATTTATAAGGAAACGATCCTGAGCCTAAAGCGACATTGTGTTTTATTGTAGAGACTGACACGTATTCACTCCCTTTCATTACAAATACAGTGCTTGCCTGCAGGTTAAATGTTTGACTACTTGTAGTATGAAGCAGTTTTCAATTTTGTCAATTGAACAATTTACTTTCTCAGATTTATTGCTGTTTCTGCACAACCCATTTGCCTGTGGGCATACAATTAAACCTTCCGAATCACCAAGGACATCTAACATTGTCTTTTGTGATGATCACTGCTTGTTAAATGCTGTGTTCAAGTGTTCTGTGTTCACATACATGTATGGGTAATTCCTTCTCACTAGATGGGACTGGGTATAACTACAAACCACCCCCCCCCCCCCCCCCCAGCCTCCCCCCCCCAGCCCCCCCCCCCCCCACACACACACACAGAAACATACTCCCTCCACCCTCTCCTCACCGCCTCACCCCTTCCCCCTTCTTTTGAGTGTTCTCATACGTGTATGGGTACTTCTTACTGTTTATCAAACACACTGACATCTTTCAAATCGCCTTTGAAATCTCACCTCTTTAATCTATCCTTCTTACTCTGTGTGTGTGTGTGTGTGTGTGTGTGTGTGTGTGTATGTGTATGTACACATGCATGCGTGCGTGCGTGTGTGTGTGTGTGCATGCGCGTGCATGCGTGTGTGTGTGTGTACATGTGTGCATGCATGCAAGCGGAAATTTGTTTTGACTGTGTTTATGTCCTTTGTTTTATAATGGGCTGCATACACTTCAGTGTGGAGAAATAGCACATAGAAGAGTACATTATTATTACTACTAGGTGCGACTGGGTACATCTACAGTAGCCACCGCCCCCCGCCCCCCCCTCCCTCCAGCCCCCACCTTTGTTTTCTGGATCACTGTGAATTGAGAATAAAATCATATAACACAGTATATTTTCTTTGTCCTTTGGGACTTGCGTTATCAGCACTGGACCTGAAGGTGCCCTGGGGTTGATTCTGCCTTTGGTTTTGCGCAGGTTGAGTGGCTCCTCTCCATTCCTTGGCGACAGTCAGCAGGAGACCTACCACAACATCACCGCGCTCAACTATGACTTTGACCACGACCTCTTCCAAAACACCAGCGAGCTTGCTAAAGACTTCATCGAAAAGCTGTTTGTCCGCAACCCTAGGTAACATTCTGATTTTTAAAAAATCCTATGGTGTATTTTTTTTGCGTTGCAAAATGTTTCGTGAGTCAGGCAGACCAGTTCCTTCACAAAACGGCATCTATGCATGACATTACTGAGAGGAGGCCAAGGCGGTTGGTTCAAGGTGTAAGATGTAATGGAGTTCAACTGATAGAGGCAGCGCATTCTGAGTGACAGCCTGCAATTCAAATGACAGAGCCAGCGCATTCTGAGAGACGGCCTGTTATTCAAATGACAGAGACTGCCTGTAATTCAAATGACAGAGCCAGCGCATTCTGAGTGACAGCCTGTAATTCAAATGACAGAGACGGCCTGTAATTCAAATGACAGAGCCAGCACATTCTGAGAGACAGCCTGTAATTCAAATGACAGAGACGGCCTGTAATTCAAATGACAGAGCCAGCACATTCTGAGAGACAGCTTGTAATTCAAATGACAGAGCCAGCACATTCTGAGAGACAGCCTGTAATTCAAATGACAGAGACGGCCTGTAATTCAAATGACAGAGCCAGCGCATTCTGAGAGACAGCCTGTAATTCAAATGACAGAGACGGCCTGTAATTCAAATGACAGAGCCAGCACATTCTGAGAGACAGCCTGTAATTCAAATGACAGAGCCAGCACATTCTGAGAGACAGCCTGTAATTCAAATGACAGAGCCAGCACATTCTGAGAGACAGCCTGTAATTCAAATGACAGAGCCAGCACATTCTGAGAGACAGCCTGTAATTCAAATGACAGAGACGGCCTGTAATTCAAATGACAGACCAGCACATTCTGAGAGACAGCCTGTAATTCAAATGACAGAGCCAGCACATTCTGAGAGACAGCCTGTAATTCAAATGACAGAGCCAGCACATTCTGAGAGATGGCCTGTATTTCAACTGATAGAGATGGCCTGTAGTTCAGTTGATAGAGATGGCCTGTAGTTCAGTTGATAGAGATGGCCTGTATTTCACTTGATAGAGATGGCCTGTAGTTCAGTTGATAGAGATGGCCTGTATTTCAACTGATAGAGATGGCCTGTAGTTCACTTGATAGAGATGGCCTGTAGTTCAGTTGATAGAGATGGCCTGTAGTTCACTTGATGGAACCAGCACATTCAGAGAGACGGCCTGTAGTTCAGTTGATAGAGATGGCCTGTAGTTCACTTGATAGAGATGGCCTGTAGTTCACTTGATGGAACCAGCACATTCAGAGAGACGGCCTGTAGATTAGTTGATAGAGCCCTCCTGCAACAAAGACTGAAATAAATAGATATATTGATTTATATTGTTAATAACTGTGCATGGTCCTTGTAAGCTGCATGAAGTTTCCACCATTTATACCGCTAGTGCACATAAGGTTGGTCTTTTTAAACAGTTGTTTTCTGTTTTGTTTTTCTTCAGAAAACGTGCGACAGTTGATGATTGTTTTCTGTTTTGTTTTTCTTCAGAAAACGTGCGACAGTTGATGACTGTCTGAATCACGCCTGGATAAAAGTAAGTTGGTGGAAATGTGAAACACTCAGGACATATTTATTACTGCTTTCACATGCTTAAATTAAAATATTTTAAAAAATAAATACATATAGGTATATAGCTATGAGGAGTGGGGATGGCTCAGTGGTTGAATGACAGACTTGTGATCAAAAGGTCTTGGGTTTGAGTCCCAGCAGGAGTGGTGGGAGAAGTGCTGACTCTTATTTTGGTATCTGTTCCACCCCCATGTTTTCACAGTAGCATGTAAAAGATCCTGGTCATTCTGCCAAAAGTGCAGATGGCAGGTTGCAGCTAAACACACATGCATCCTGTGTATGTGGCTTTGAATAAAGTGACACTGTAAACTGGAGATGGAGCTTTTAAGGCAGCCCTAACTCACCTGATCTGTGGGGCATTTTGTGGCTGCAACAGCGCTACCTGCAACCCCATCCCATCCTGCTAGGAACATTGCCAATCTGTCCGCAACTGCTTACTTTCTGGCAGTTAAGCCAGCTTATTCACAGCTAACTTCTGCTATCATCGCACTGTGTCAGTAAGTAAGTAACTCAGTGTTTTATGCCCAGTCAACCGGAACGGTTATACCAGGGTGATAGCGCAGTGAACATTCAAGTTAATGGAACTATGCGCTATAATAATGGACATCATCATTGTCATATCTGCCACCTGTGGACACACCTGGTTGGGGATGGTCACATCATCGAAGATCCTACACACATGTAAAAAAAAAAAAAAAAGGCTTATCCAGGAATTGCATTCTGACTTCAGGGGTTCAGTCTTCTCACATCCCGTCCACCATTACTAACAGTACTCCTAACATAGGGAGACTGATACAACAGATGTTACTGTAGCTGTGATGTTGCGGCTAGCATCATGTGAATGACCATAACCATGCTGAGGGCATACATGTGCTGCTGATCTGGTATTATAAACGGTAGGGAGGGTGTTGCACTTAGAATCATGCTCACCAATAGTAAATTTTATTGCTGCCATGTTTACAATGGGTTCATTATGAGATGAGCCACTGTAGAAATATTCTTCATAATTATGATCACACATGTGAAATGTAATGATCAAGAACCGTAGAATTTGGAGGGGGAAAAATAATTGCCATTAGTATTCTGTTTACTTGACTTCCCCTGACAGTGGCACGCAGGGTATAATTATTTGTCGTTTCAGCCAAGTGAAGCAAGGGAGACAATCGCCAGACGGTCAGCCATGATCAACATCGACAACTTCAAGTCTTTCATGGCACGCAAGCGATGGAAGGTAGGAAAGACAACGAGAATGTGGTTTTAAAACCACAGCAAATAAATCCTGCAGTATACCGCTACAGTCACCTTTCCATTTCATTCACTCATAAAAGAAACTGGTATACTTCTGTATAGTGTGGAATTTGAATGACCCAAAAGACATGTTTTAATTTTAGGCATTTATTATAAATAATAAAGTTCTTTTGTATTTGTATTTGATGTGTTGATGACTGAATTAAAAAGGACCCCCCCCCCCCCCCACCCCCACCCACCCAACGTGATGATTTGTATGATTACTTCAACTTGATGGGTTGAAAACTGAATTATGAGAGTCCCCCCCCCCCCCCCCCCCCCCCCCAGCCAACACAACGTTTTGTATGATTATTTCAACTTGATGGGTTGACAACTGAATTAAAAAGGACCCCTTCCCCCTCTCCCCATAATGCCATGATTCGTATGATTCCTTCAACTTGATGGGTTGATAACCGCATTAAAAAGGACCCCCCACCCGACGCCATGTTTGCTGCAGCAATCCATGCGGGTGGTGAGCCTGTGCAACCGCCTTTCGAGGAGCATACAGCTGCGGAAGAGCACGGACACCCTCAGCAGCCGCACCACCATGAGCAGCCGCAACACCCTGGACGAGGAGGTCAGTGGCTTGTCTCGTTTGTCTCTCAGGGGCTGGCCGTAAGCATTGACAATGGGGAGAGAGTATGCAACTAGGCTGTGGTGTGCTGCTGGGGAGCCCTTTGCTAGCCCTCCCTTCTCCCCTGTCCGTTATTACGTAGTGTCACTGCTGAGAAGCACACCAACAACAAAAAAAAAGAAAGAAAAAAAAAGTGGGGGTGGGGGGCGGGGGACAGAAAAGGAAAGGCAAAGAAAAAAGTGTAAAAGGAAAAGAAAAGAAAAAATCTTGAGATGCGTCTTCTTTTATTAGGATGCCACAGGTTTGACGTTTCACATGGGGCAGGAAGGGGGGGTGGGGAAGGGGGGGGGGGAGGGGGGGGGGGGGGGAACCAGGAAAAAAGGAAAGAGAAAGAAAAAGCAGTAAAAGGAAAGAAAGAAAAAGCAGTAAAAGGAAAGAAAGAAAAAAATCTCCAGATGCTTCCTCCTCTTTTATTAGGATGCCACAGATTGATGTTTCGCATTTTCAGTTTCATCTTCTTGGGTGGGGGGGGGGGGGGGGGGGGGGGGGGGGGGGGAGGTGCGTGGGGGGAGGTATGGCGGAAGGGCTGCTCAAAAGAAAATATATTCATTATTCCTTTATGAAGGCGTACGTTGAGTCTTACACCCCACCACCCTCACGCCTGTGGTTTGTACACTTTTGAGGTTGTTGATGATTTTGTGTCACCCTTGACGTACATTTGTGTGTTTTCTGTTGTGTTTTTGTTTCGTTATTGGATTGAACATTTTGGGTTCTACCTCTGTCTTCTTGTTTGCGGCCATTTCAGTTGACCATTATTTCATTATAGTTCTGCGAGGGTGTCCTTATGTTCCCATTACACACTTGCACAACTTCATAGGGATTAGTTTGATTTTGTTTTGTTTTGTTGTTGTTGTTTTTTCACATGCGCTTGATTTGTTATATTACACACAAGTTCACATACATTTCATGTCATTTCATTGAACCATGTCATCAACATGACCAACCTTCTTACATTGACCAGTGACATACAAGTGAACATCAACTGTTGATTGGAGACTGTCTCAGGGTACTGTGTCAAGGCATGTTTCTCACAACAGGGACGTAACCTTGTTACATTACCTGCAAGAAACTCAGGTTACGTAACCTGTAAGAAACCCAGGCTATGTTACCTGTGACAAATTTGGTTACATTGCCTGCTGGGGTCAGACTGGGTTCTGTGCTTGGAGGGGTGGTATGTTGAAGTTCACTTGGAGTTCTGGTGATGTCTCCTTTTGATGGTAACAACTCTTCTGTTCTGGTTCTGTGTTGTGACGGTGGCTTTACTTCTGTACTTGGTGTACTTGGTGTCTCACCTGTGTTTTTTGGGTACCAGATATACTGGTGAACCTCAATGTAATGTGTTTACCAAAAAAAGAAGAAAGAAAAAAAGAAAATGCAACAAGAATGACTGCTAGCATTTTAAAACTGATCCAAACATATGAAAGGTTCAGAAGAGTGCTGTTTATTGGGACAAAACATTTCATGCGACTTTTCACCCTAATCCCCTTTTTTTGTAGCTTGATAAAGGGGATTACCCCCAAAATTTGCATGTTGTGTTTTATCCTGATAAACAGCATTCTTTTGAACCTTTTATGTGTTTGGGTTGGACACACCTTGTGTAACCTATACTCAGGTATTTAATTGTGTGTTGATGATGTGAAGGAGAGATGGCTGAATGCTGTTAATTTAAAAACAGTTTGATGCGATACAGAGGGATTTTATATTGAGGTTCACCCTTACGCTCCTTGTCTAAAATGTAGTTTTATTGCAGCTGAGATAATAACATGTCTTCACGCTTTTTGTGTTTACTCAGCTTGTTACACTGGCTGGCTTAATCAATACCATGAATATTGTGAGTCAGTACAATACCACCATGTTGTGTAAAAAAACCATAACAAGTTCCATATACGTGTACAATGTTGTGTCATACAAATGTGTATCCTTTACTGATCAACTGATCTTGTGGTGGACATATTCTTAGAAAATCTGTTGTGGATCCTGTACTGATCAACTGATCTTGTAGTGGACATATTCTTAGAAAATCTGTTGTGGTCCCATTACTGATCAGCTGATCTTGTGTTGGACATATTCTGAGAAAATCTGTGCTGGATCCTTTGCTGATCAATTGATCTTGCGGTGGACATATTCTGAGAAAAATCTGTTCTGGATTCTTTACTGATCAATTGATCTTGTGGTGGACATATTCTTAGAAAATCTGTTCTGGATCCTTTACTGATCAATTGATCTTGTCGTGGACATATTCTGAGAAAATCTATTCTGGATCCTTTGCTGATCAACTGATCTTGCAGTGGACATATTCTGAGAAAATCTGTTCTGGATTCTTTGTTGATCAATTGATCTTGTGGTGGACATATTCTGAGAAAATCTGTTCTGGATCCTTTGCTGATCAATTGATCTTGTGGTGGACATCTTCTGAGAAAATCTATTCTGGATCCTTTGCTGATCAACTGATCTTGCGGTGGACATCTGAGAAAATCTATTCTGGATCCATTGCTGATCAACTGATCTTGCAGTGGACATATTCTGAGAAAATCTGTTGGCAGTTAACCGTAATTCTTTTTTGTTTTACTTCTCATTTATAATTCTTTCTGTTTATCTGTCTGTCTCTCTGTTTTAACTAGGAAACTTAAACAGAGTTTTGGTTTATGGACTCTGTCTGGTGAAGCTAGCCTCCGCCGTTAGTGAAACAGCAGAAAGGGCTGATGCTGGTGTCCTTTCTGTTGTAATGCTGGTGTCCTTTGTATTGTAATCAGCATGATCTCTCTGGCTGTGACATAGCATTAGGTGATGGGGCTTCCTGTCTCCCCAGTTGCTTGGGTTTCAGTTGTGAGTCGACCTCATCAGAAACTACTTGGCTTTAAACAAATCAAAGTATTCAGTCCTGAACTCTATGTAGCCTGTCAGGAACAACTTGGTGATTAAACACAACAAAAGTATTCAGTCCTGAAGTGTACCTCTTTCAGAGACAATACGGTGTTTAAACGGAACAGGTATTCTGTCGTGAATTGTACCTTTTTTAGAGACAACTTGCTGTTAGAACAGTATTTGGTCCTGAATTGGACCTCGTCAGAGACAACTTGGTGTTAAAGTATTCAGTCCTGAACTGTACTTTTTCAGAGACAACCCAGTGTTTAAATGGAACAGGTATTTAGTCTTGAACTGTACCTCTTCAGAAACAACTTGGTGTTAGAACAAATATTTAGTCCTGAACTGTATCTCGTCAGAGACAACTTGATGTTAGAGCAAATATTTAGTCCTGAAATATACCTCTTCAGAGACAAATTGGTGTTAGAACAAGCATTTAATCCTGAACTGTACCTCTTCAGAGACAACTTGATGTTAGAACAAGTATTTAGTCTTGAACTGTACCTCTTCAGAAACAACTTGGTGTTAGAACAAATATTTAGTCCTGAACTGTATCTCGTCAGAGACAACTTGATGTTAGAGCAAGTGTTTAGTCCTGAAATATACCTCTTCAGAGACAAATTGGTGTTAGAACAAGCATTCAATCCTGAACTGTACCTCGTCAGAGACAACTTGATGTTAGAACAAGTATTAGTCCTGAACTGTACCTTGTCAGAGACAACTTGATGTTAGAACAAGTATTTAGTCTTGAACTGTACCTCGTCAGAGACAACTTGATGTTAGAACAAGTATTTAGTCTTGAACTGTACCTCATCAGAGACAACTTGATGTTAGAACAAGTATTTAGTCTTGAACTGTACCTCGTCAGAGACAACTTGCTGTTAGAACAAGTATTAGTCCTGAACTGTACCTCATCAGAGACAACTTGATGTTAGAACAAGTATTTAGTCTTGAACTGTACCTCATCAGAGACAAATTGATGTTAGAACAAGTATTTAGTCCTGAACTGTACCTCGTCAGAGGCATCTTGGTGTTTATGCAAAAGTACTCAGTCCTGAACTCCACTTCTTCCGAGACAACTTGGTCTTTGAAAAAAAAATCAGTCCTGAACTGTACCTCTTCCAAGACAACTTGGTGTTTAAACAGAACAGGTATTCAGTCCTGAAGCGTACCCTATGAAAAACAACTTGGCGTCTAAACAGAACAAGTATTCAGTCCTGAAGTGTACCCTGTGAAAAACAACTTGGCGTCTAAACAGAACAAGTATTCAGTCCTGAAGTGTACCCTGTGAAAAACAACTTGGCGTCTAAACAGAACAAGTATTCAGTCCTGAAGTGTACCCTGTGAAAAACAACTTGGGTCTCAACAGAACAAGTATTCAGTCCTGAAGTGTACCCTGTGAAAAACAACTTGGCGTCTCAACAGAACAAGTATTCAGTCCTGAAGTGTACCCTGTGAAAAACAACTTGGCGTCTCAACAGAACAAGTATTCAGTACTGAAGTGTACCCTGTGAAAAACAACTTGGCGTCTAAACAGAACAAGTATTCAGTCCTGAAGTGTACCCTGTGAAAAACAACTTGGCGTCTCAACAGAACAAGTATTCAGTCCTGAAGTGTACCCTGTGAAAAACAACTTGGCGTTTCAACAAAATGTTCAGTCCTGAGCTCAACCCACTCAGAGGCAACTTGGCCTTAAAGCAAAGCGCGCAAAACAAAGGCTGGAAACTCAGTTGTTGTGCAAGAAATTGGCAGCCTATAGCAAGCTATATTCAGTGGTGATGTGTGAAATATTCTGTTTTGGGTTACGCTTTGAATTCTGTGGTCAGCAAAGGTCCATCTTTGTTTGAAAGTACATTGTGTAACTACGTATTCATTTATGTTGCCTGTTTCTGGAATCCCTGGTTGAAAGGCACTTGTATCTCGTTTTGTATGTGTTAAAAAAAAGAAAAAAAAAGGAAGAAGAAAACGAGAAAAAGTCAAAGGATATCAGCAACCAATTATGTCATTTGCTAGTGTTTCTCACTCTCAGCTAAACCCCTGAGTTACACCCAGTGTTGGGTGAGAAGGTAGTGTATGCAGCCATTTCCCCACACCTATACATACTGTCAGACATACAAGCGGAGTTTCACCTGCCACTTAAGCAGCTGCAATGGGAGAATTTTGACGGTGGAGTTGGTCATGTTGTGAAGACTACTACAGCTGAAAGTAATCCTAAGAACTCTTTGACTCAACGGTTATTTTGCATTAGCCCCATCATTTTCGCTAGAGACAATAAGATGCCACTAATAACATTCTCTGTAACTGCTGATAAGGGCCCTGTCATCTAAGTGATAGGTTTATCTCCCTTACTCTGAGATGGTGGCGGAAGGGGTATGCTTGTGCAACAGGAAGAAGTGCTGGTCGAATGGTTGAAGTATATTAATGGACTCTGGATCGAGAGGCTGCATGCCGGAATCCTGGTTTGGGAATCAGTCTCCTGCTTCTGCATTTCTGCTTGGTCTGTGGTGGTGGGCTTTGTGTGAAGTTGGAGTAGGAGATGACAATAGTTTGTGTGAGAGAGAGAGAGGGAGAGAAACAGCAGAGAGAGAGAGAGAGAGAGAGAGAGAGAGAGAGAGAGAGAGAGAGAGAGAGAGAGAGAGAGTAACTTGATTTTTTTTAATGCCCAGTCAACCAGGAGAGAGAGAGAGAGAGAGAGAGAGAAAGAGAGAGAGAGAGAGAAAGGGAGAGCACAATGGCAAAAATACAGTTGGATTGCTGGGATTTGATTCACCAGGATTGACAGGATATATTTGGCATTGGAGCTGATTTGAATATTTGGCATTGGAGCTGATTTGAACGCATTGTCTTTTTGATGATTAGCTAAACGTAGCAAGATTTACAGGAGGTTGTCAGGAATGTTGTTAACAAGGAATGGTCATGGTGCTAGGGAGGTGGCTTAAATGCACTCTGTCTGTGTTGATCAGAGATGTGACTGCAGCAAAATTTGAACGGAATCATCAGGATTTAGAACAGCAAGAACTTTAAGTTTAATGCCTTTTGGGAGGTGGTGTTTAGTGAACTGCAATTAAAGTAACCTGTTCCCTCCACTAGGCTGCCGGATGTAGAGGTTTCACTGCGTGCTGGAATTCTGACTTCATTTTCATTCCGAGGTGACTGTGTGAAGTTGACACGATGCTTGAGTCCAAGAACCGAATAACCCTGACACATTTCTCATGTGTAGCAAATTTCTCATCACTTTGTTTTTGCATAAGCTCTGTCTCTCCATGAGAATTTTTCTTGTTTTAGATGAAATAGCACTGTCAGCAAAGCAAATGCTTTGGCAGAGAAAGGTCGAAAATAGACGGATACATGTGTGTGGTTGGATCAGTTGTGTGGTTGGAGTGGGCAATTTGTGTGTGTGTGTGTGTGTGTGTGTGTGTGTGTGTGTGTGTGTGTGTGTGTGTGTGTGTGTGACTGTGTGTGGTCTAACTGGCTTCAGATGTCCTCATCCACTTGTGTGTGTGTGTGTGTGTGTGTGTGTGTGTGTGTGTGTGTGTGTGTGTGTGTGTGTGTGTGGTGTGTGTGTGTGTGTGCGTGTGTGTGTGTCTGTATGTGTGTGGTCTAACTGGCTTCAAATGTCCTCATCCACTTGCCCTCACTATACAAAACTTTTGAAAGAGGTAGGAATATTGGCAACTATGATGTCATGCTTAATGAACTGTGAAAAAAAGAAGAAGAAAACAAAAAAACAAATGTCACACCTTGGGCTCATTGATTGATTCGAGAGGCCTGTACGCACAGTTTGCACTTTATGGATCACCCACGAGAGTCAGTTTGAAGTAGTGCGGCCGGGCCTTCTGACAGGGAATTTGCAGAGTCGGAGCTTGTGGAAAGTAAGTGTCGTGAGACAATGACTACATGTGGGGGTGGAAGACCCGAACCTAACGGCGTTAAAGAGTTGGTTTTTGTTGTTACAAATCCAGGAATTACTCTCTTTGTGAGGATGGCAGTTGGCAGTGGAGTTGGCTTGAAGGTCAGACCCACTTTGCTCATTCGGTGCGTCTCAGTTCTCCAGAAAGTAATGGATCAGACCGCTGTGAGTGCTCTAAGGTTGTTTGTTGCGGGGTTGTTGTTTTTTCTTCTTCTTCAAAATGCTCTGTGTCCGGCAAACACAAATGTAGTGCATATGTGTTTGTTATAGATATAATGTCTGTTGATAAGCCTTTGTGGAGCTGTGGCGGAGTTTTGAGTTTGTTTCCTTTTAACCCATTCGATGCCCCAGCCTGTAAAATTTCCTGGTTGAAAAGTGCACACGCATGCACACATGCACACACACACACACGCACGTCACCCCCCCCCCCCCCCCTGCAAACAGTATATTTTCTGGTCATACGTGTTACAGATCTACTTTCAATACTGTGCATTTTTATTGAATTCCCTTCATACGCTGTAGCAATGAGAGAGAGAAAAGGTTTAAGGATTTCAAATTTTGCGCTTTTATTGGTTGTTTTCAAGTTACATCATGGCAGTGAACATGCTAAGAATTGACCTTTGAACTGTTTTGGGGTCAAATGCTTGTGGTCGGTGCTAACTGCGATGCTGTAATGGTTTTCTTCTTTGGAGTTTAATCGATGCAGTCCACCAGAGTACATTCCATCTTCTGACACTGTAAATAATTCAGTAAATGTTGTGGTGTCCCAAACCTGTTAACATACTGTCAAGTAACTTGCAACATGTATACCGTATATCCTTTAACTTGTCTTTTTTTAAATTTAACTTCATAAAGTGTTTATGTCTACTCATATTTAGTTTTATGAGACATTGGTCAATACTGGAAACTAATGTAACAACAGATATGCTCATTTTTGGTGCGGCATGCATTGTAATGATGTGGCTCGGGATATTTGTGTTTAGGTGCGAGACTTGCAATCCTCCTGTATTGTGTTAATGTATATCACAACTTTGTGATACACAGGCATTGTATGTGATGTAGTTTCAAGTAACTCACAGAGATCATTGTTAGCTGAATATGATGGTTCTGGCCTGAACCACTTACTTAGCATTTCCACTTACTTAGCACTTGTGTAATATACGGATATTCCATTTCTTTTCACACTATATGTATATTCAAACACAGACAGCTGTACACATGCACTCACACACACACACACACGCATGCACACACACATATATATAGATATATATATATATATATGCACACACACACACACACACACACACACACACACCACACACACACATATATATATATATATATATATAGATACACGCACACACGCACACACGCATGCACGCACGCACACACACACACATGTTTGCACATTCAAACACACTTTTAACACAGAACACTGTGTTAGCCAATGACAGAAATTCAGAATGATGTAGTTATTTTTATAATGAGGATTCTCACTGACATGCAGACTAAAAAAATATGCAATGCTAATAATATACCACCATGGATTTCGATTGGAGAAAGGTCAATCATAATATTGATGATGTCAGTCATAGCATTTGCATATGTACTATGCTATACATAAGCACTGTGTGGTGCATGGGTGTGAGCATGCTTTTACCTGCATGGCAAATACGTACTTGATGGAGTGTTTTACAGTCCTGCATCCTGCTGCAGATAATGGCATTGATGCATGGCCTTGCAAAACCTTGAATTTTTCCATTAAAAAAATTTGGGTTGTTGTCATTGATTTTTTTGATTTTTTTTCTTTTCTCATTGTGGGTTTCGTTTCTAAAAGTTCCCCTGCTGGATTGCTTCATTTCATATTCATTTAGAGATTCAAGCCTTTTTGATCACCTTTTCACCCCAAGGGCGGATAACCTGTCATGAGGTGAAAAACATGTGTGTGCCTTTTGCAGTGACAGTAGCTGCTTTTTTGTGTGTGGTGTGTTTGTGTTCTCAGACCAACCAAGAGGTGGCGGGGTCAGCAGGGTTGCTCGGGTCACCTGATGATGACCCCACTTCTTTGGGGTCGCCCGACGATGACCCCAGTGTTTCCGAGGAGGACTGGTCGGGGTGTACGACCCGTACTAACCCAAGTTTTGATCTACCCGGAGAAGGGACTTGATTTTGATCCACGGATTCCTTGTTTCATGAAACACCACTGCCTAAGAGTGGACACAGGTCTGGGGCAACCGACCTGACCTTTCAAATGCATTTGGATGAAATACGCCACAACTGGGCATTCTTTTCTCATGTGCCTTTGAGCTCCACACATGATGAAAAAGAGTCTGTGATGTATCTGTACTAAAAAAAAATATTAAAAAAAGTCATTCATGTTGCGTTGCTGTCACAAAGCCAAACTGACAGTGTCTATGACATGTCATGAAAAGAAGAATTAGACGATGATTTAAAGATGGCTGGATGAAAGGAAAATTTTGCAACGTTGTATTTGAGGCTCTTTGTGAATCTTTAGGCGTGTTACTATGGTGAAGAAAAAGAAATTGAAAAAAAGTGAATTTTTATCAAATCTAGAAGTACTAGAAAAAAAGAAAAAGAAAAAAAGATCATGTAAAATAAATGACCTTGTTACTTGAAAGACATTGTTCTGTTGCTAACAAGGTTTAGCTTTGGGGCTGTAGTTCCTCAACCTCCAAATATTTTGCTAGATACAAAGATTTTTGTTTTATTTGCTTGAAGTGTCACTCGCTTTGGCCTGGCTTTTTCTTTGTTTTATTGCTTTAGAAAAAATAATTAATAAAGCTTCATGACATTTAACTCGTGTTATTACTTTTGACAACCAAAATATTTTTTTACAGCAACATTATTCCTTTTCTTTGCATTTGTGTATATAATAACCGGTGCTTTATACCAACTTCCCTTTTTTTCTTCTCTTTTTTCCAGAAAAGAATTATTAAAACTTTTCTTTTTGACCATTGCAAAGGTCATTGTTGTGTCATTGTTTTTCTCCCAGAGGAGAATTTTTAAAACTTGTTTTTTACCATTGCAGATGGGGTTGTGTTTTTTTCCCCAGAAGAAAATTTTAAAACCTTTTTGTTTTTCAGCATTACAGAGTGTGTCTTGTTGTTGTTTCCCAAAGAGAATTTTGAAAAGCTTAGTTTTTCACCATTGCAGAGGTGTTGCAGTTGGTGGTGAAGTGATGCTTCCACCTCAACTCTCACACAGCTCCTGATCTATGTGTTGCAGTTCTTTCTCTACACTTTGTTATACATGTTTGTTGATTTTGTTAAGTGCGGTGTGCTCACCCATGTTGGTGAGATAAAGTGCTATAGAAATGACTGCTATTCTTCTTCTTCTCAAGTTTCAGTTTGTAATGTTTGTGCATCACATGCAAGCTGATATTGTAGATGGGAATAAGTCATTTGGTTGCTTATATTCTCAGGCACATTTGGTGGGGGGGGGGGGGGGGGGGGGGGGGGGGGGGGTGAAACATTTAGGCGTTGTCCTTGAGTGTAGTGGAGCACCATTATAGTTGCCCACAAGAGCTTAACCCAAATTCTTTTGTTGGCAAATTGACCAGCCATAGTAAATGATTCTAACTCTCTGATGAGATTTAATTTATACGCTTGTATGGAATGATCCTTCTTCTGTCTTTTTCATCTAACAAACAAACTTTTCATCATTAGCGTGCACCACAACACCTCCGAAAACTGTGCCACTGCCAAAAGCGGATGGCCAGAAATTTGACAAAGTGTGGCATTTGGTGGCTACATGCCTGTTCACTGTGCCACACAATTTGTGGTGAAAAGCTAATCTGTTTGAGGAAGTGGGTAAAAAAAAGAAAATTAAAAAGGGAAAAAGAAAAGTCTGTTAAGTGTGTAAACTAATCCTCTCAGAACTAGAGACTGAAGCTGACATGCAATCCATCTTTCTCTAGCAACCCAATACCCTAGCCTGTTTGTTTGTTTTTAAGTTTTCATTTTTTTAAATTATTGATTCATTTTAGATGAGAGAGTCTCTCTCCACACAACTGTTCCAAGATGGAAACCTGAAAAGTGCCTACCCTGCGGATAAAAGCGCTGAACAAACATAACACACATTATGTACATCTGGACAGAGAATGTTATCCGCAATGTACCAAACAGCTAACAGATAATGTACTCATCAACAAGGATTCAAACATAACTGTGTGCAAGATGGTGACACACCCGCGCTCGCCAAAACACACACACACACACACACACACACACACAGAGGCGCGTGCACACGGTAATGGCAAATTATCTGTGGAGGTTTCATTGATATTTGACAGCTGATTGACTTACATCTAGCTTCAGGTGTTGGCATTTCTGGTGGACAACTTGAAGTTGAATTCAAGCAGCATATAGTTCAAAATGCTAGAGGTCACAAACAGGTGTTTTTCTGGTCTCAAGTACATGTTTTTCTTTCTTCTGGTATTGCACGCTGGTTGTTAATTCATGTAGGCAATGCTATAGGTGATAGCACAAAATACTGGACGGCACAGAGGTTTTTCTGGTCCCAAGTACATGCCCTTGTTATACTGTTGTTAACACATGTACACTATATCTGACAATGCACGCTTCTTGATGGCACAGTTTTTCTGGTCCCAAGTACATGCCCTTGTTGTGTTGTTGTTAACACATGGACACTATATCTGACAACACACGCTTCTTGATGGCACAGATTTTTTTCTGGTCCCAAGTACATGCCCTTGTTGTACTGTTGTTAATACATGTACACTATATCTGACTACACGCACTTCTTGAAGGCACAGAGGTTTTTCTGGTCCCAAGTACATGCCCTTGTTATACTGGTTGTTAATACATGAACACTATATCTGACAACACACACTTCTTGAAGGCACAGAGTTTTTTCTGGTCCCAGGTACATGCGCTTGTTATACTGGTTGCTAATACATGAACACTATATTTAACAACACAAACTTCTAGATGGCTCTGAAGATTTTCTGCTCCAAAATTTATGCCCTTACTATACTGGTTGTTAATACATGTACATAACATCTGATAACACCATTTTGGATGGAACAGAGGTTGTTTTTTTTTTTGTCTCAAGTACATGCCCTTGTTATACTGGTTGTTAATACATGTACACTATATCTAACAACACACAATTCTGGATGGCACAAACAGGTGTTTTCCTGGCCCCAAGTATGTGCCGCTGTACTGGTTGCGAATACATTTACACTATATCTGACAACACAAAATATATGGCACAGAGGTTTTTCGGGTCTCAAGTACATGCCCTTATTATACTGGTTGTTAATACATTATTTTGCACTATATTTCACAACACAAAATAGATGGCACAGAGTTTTTTTCTGGTCTCAAGTACATGCCCTTATTATACTTATTGCACTATATCTGACAACACAGAATACTGGATGGCACAGAGGTTTTTCTGGTCCCAAGTTTATGCCCTTATTATGTTGGTTGCAAATACATCTGACAACACAAAATACTGGATGGCACGGAGGTTTTTCTGGTCCCAAATACATGTCCTCCTTACAGTAATTGTTAATTCATGTACACTACATCTCATAACACAAACTATTGGGTGAAACAAACGGGTGTTATTTCTGGTCCCAAGTGCATGCCCTTAATTGCACTTTAAAAAAATAAATAATTATGGTCCCAAGTACATGTACTTATTATACAGATTGTTAATACATATTGTGTGATATCTGACAATTGACAATTCTTGATGGCACAAACAGAGATTTTTCTGGTCCCAAGTTTATGTCCTTATTATACCTCTTATAAATACCTATTGCACTGTAATAGTATCTGACGACCAACTGTTCTTGATGGCACAAACAGAGATTTTCTGGTCCCAAGTACATGTCCTTATTATACCTCTTATATACCTATTGCACTTATCTGACAACCAACAGTTCTTGATGGCACAAACAGCGATTTTTCTGATCCCAAGTACATGTTCTTGTTATACCGGTTGTTAATATGTGTAAACCATGCCTGACAACACAAAATACTAGATGACACAAACAGGTGTGGTGTTTTTTTTGTGTGTGTGTGTGCAGAATATGCTGATGTCTTCTTTTCTAACACTGATGTTATAGCGCTTAATAATGCATGCTTAATAACTCAGAGTAATTTTTCACCCTCTTCATTTTTATGTGCGGAGTGTGACTGCCCACTTTTTGAACTGACCGCTTCTGCAAGGAAACGTAGCTGCAGACTTGTTGAAGGCTTTTTGTCTGATTTATCTATCTATATACGGGTTATTCAGTCTTTTTCGTTTAGTGTTCAGAGCCCTGCCCGCATAACACCTTTTGAAATTGTTGTTGTTGTTGTTGTTGTTGTGTTGTGTGCTGGTTTAGTTTTGACAATGTGAATGGCCCTAGTTCTAAATCAAAGCTTTTTTTCCCCTCTCCCCCTCAGATGTGGGTAACATTCTCCATTCTGTTCACCAACGAAAGTAATCAAAAGCAGGGTTGCTTATGGCAGACATTCTGTCTCGCCCATTTCCTGTGCATTATCTTACTGCAGGCGGCAGTGGGGTGAATCATTACAACAATCGGATGAGGCAAGATGTGAGCTGTATATTATAGCTGCAGTGCTGTGAATCCCAAATGGTAGTATTTTTGCAGTTCAAGCTCTTAGAGAAAAAAATGAGCTGTTGCCCTGGCAAAATTCTGTATGCTAGAATCAGAGGTGTGCACAGACATTTCCCTCTGTAGTCAGTGGCTTTCATTGGTCAGTGTGATTGGGGGGAAGGCGTAGGGGCGGTGGGGGGGGGGGGGGGGGGGGGGGGGTGCTTTAAGGATGAGACATTGTAGACTTTTATGCATTTAGATAAAGTTGTACAGGCTAACCTAAGTTGGTCAGTCATTTTAAATTACATGGCTGTGTTTATTATGCAGTTTGCCCACAGTTTATTGTTCATCGCATTAGTTCAGGTCCCTGTAAATTTTAGGTCAAAGTGTAGAAAAAAACAAGCAAATAGTTAATTATTGAGGCATTATATTTAGATCTGCAAGACCTTAAACAGAGTAAGTCTGTGTAAATTTCATGATTAATTTTGCTCATCCAGTGTACTTTTAAGAAATTCTGATTGTTTCATTTGTGTTTGTGTGGGCAGGTAGTTTCTGTACATATCCCCCCCCCCCCCCCCCCCCCCCAATTTAGAGCTGTGTACCTGTGAGGACTTAATACCTTAAATTTTTGACTTGAATTTGAAAAGAAATTGTTTGCTCTCGTCCGAGCAGTGTTAAGCTGAAAGGGCAGTCAGTGAAAATATTATTTGTGTGGGTGTGAGGGTGGAGTGCATGGAGGGGGAGGATTTTTAACCCCCAGTTAACCATGACAGACAGACAAGCAGAGAGAGAGAGAGAGAGAGAGAGAGAGAGAGAGAGAGAGAGAGAGAGAGAGAGAGAGAAATGATTTTTAACCCCCAGTCAACCATGACAAACAGACAGACAAGCAGAGAGACAGAGAGACAGAGAGAGGTGATTTTTAACCTCCAGTCAACCATGACAGTTAAACAGGCAGAGAGAGAGAGAGAGAGAGTTCAACAAGAACAAAGATTTACCTTGAACTGGCTTCTCCAAAAATATGTCCCTGATCGCATAATGACACACAGTCATATGATAACTGAAAACAGCAAAGTAACATACCAATAATAACAACTTATATGAAGTCAAGTAAGCTACAAAGCTAGAAATTAAATCTGAAGCAAAAATCGAAACCGAATTTAGGAGGTATTTTAAGCAGGAAGATGAGAGAGAGAGAGAGAGAGAGAGAGAAGAGAGGAGAGAGAGAGAGAGAGAGAGAGAGAGATGTGTATATTAGACATTATTATTATGTAAGTAAGTAAGTAAGTAAACATGTTGCTTTACGTCCACAGAAACCATCAGATTATTATGTATTTGTGACATCAATATATATATGCACGCTGGAATGTAAAGAGATTGAAGTGGCTTTAGCATTCACTTTAGAAGTGGCTTTACCGTTCACTTTAGGTGCTATAACTTATATACAACTTTTGTTGTTAATGTTATTTCTACTATTTCTGCAGATTTAATAGAATGTTTCTTATTTTGCTGGTAACTGCTTTTGGGTTGTGCTTGCTTTTTGGTGCTTTGAACATTTTTTCAAAATTGTTATC
The DNA here is from genome assembly GCA_018857735.1 of Alviniconcha marisindica. NCBI lineage: Eukaryota > Metazoa > Mollusca > Gastropoda > Provannidae > Alviniconcha > Alviniconcha marisindica. The sequence goes on from JABMCL010003248.1 coordinate 434,522, forward strand.
CTTTTTTTTTTTTTTTTTTTTTAACCCATCATGATGTGTACATTGATTTTATTATAGCTTTGATTTTGATTTCCATGTACATGTTAAGATGATTGTAATTTTTGAATTGTAAAATGTTGTGAACTGATCTCAATTCAGTTTGTCCCTTGTTTTATGTGTAATGAAATATGCTGAGATCTGAGATTATTTTGTGTGTGTGTAGCTGTTTGATTGTCTTTTAGAATGCTTGGGTGGTTGGCAGAAATATGTGGTGAATGTAACTTGACACATCAAATCTTCTTTTTTAATGCATTTTGGACCATCCTCCCTCCCCCCATTTTTTATGAGGCATTTTAGACAACCATCCCCCTTCCTCCTCCCCCCCCCCTTCTCTCTCTCCCCCCCTCCCCCCAACACTGAACATTGTAATGACTTTGCAGTTGTCAGGACTGAATGATACATTTTTATTGCTGATCTTTGAATTAAAGTTAATTCCATGTATACTGTTTTCTGAGTGGTAATTTTTGGGAACAATATTCTTGAAACATGGGTTGTGAGTTGAGTTGTGTACTCTTTGATGATTATGCCCAGCGGGGAAATCATTGTCCATTGTTGTTGTGCCGAATTGAAGGGAGAGGGTTGTGACACATGACGCAGTCTGAGTTTTTGCAGGAAAAAAGTTGACTCGAAAATTGAAAGTTAATGTTGCTGTAAAATGATTTTTGTTAAAGGTTAAAAAGAAAAAGAAAACTTCGTTGTCCCTTGTGGGAAATTTGGGATGTCTTACTTGGGTGTTGCACAGCAGCCGCAAGAGCAGCGCTACCCATTTCTGTCTGTGTGCAGTATTTTCGTGTGTCCAAACACTGGTATGGCTGCCCGTGTTTGAGATTTTTTAACGTGCGCACAGATGCTGATGCGTGTGACTGCACACAGGGGCTGTACGGACACCATAAGCGAGCCCGCACTGGAAGTTGACTCTGGGAGAAAAATCCCTTGCAGCACCGGGGACTCGAACCCGCATCAGTATTGTACATGCCTGGCTTTTCAGTCGGACGCTCTACCAGCTGAGCTATCCCTGCCCCTAATTCTGAATTCTATTGAAGGACAAGGGACACTGCTCTTGGAATGCAGTAACGGTGGTTGCTTGTGAAAACCTGTCACACTAGTTTCTGTCGAAAGCCTTGCTGTGGAAAAGGAAAATTATGATATTTTCTACAGCTTCTGGGACAAGACAAATGTCATAAAAAGAGAATTCATTGGCCTCCCTTAACACCATGATGATGATACATGCAGCGAAAACCTTGAACATGAAGTGATTAGTTTATATGAAATGTATCGGACCAGAAGCTTATAGTTATACTGAAGCTGAGCCACATGACATGAAACTTGCTTCAGCTTTGACCACTGGCTTGTGCTGAAGCTGGTTTGTATGAAACTTGCTTCATTTTTGACTGTATTAAAGCTGGTTTATATGAATCTTGCTTCATTTTTGACTGTATTAAATTTAAAGCTGGTTTATATGAAACTTGCTTCATTTTTGACCATACTGAAGCTGGTTCATATGAAACTTGCTTCATTTTTGACCATACTAAAACTGGTTTATATGAAACTTGCTTCATTTTTGACCATACTGAAGCTGGTTTATATAAAACTTGCTTCATTTTTGACCATACTAAAGCTGGGTTATATGAAACTTGCTTCATTTTTGACCATACTGAAGCTGGTTTATATGGAACCTGCTTCATTTTTGACCATACTGAAACTGGTTTATATAAAACCTGCTTAATTTTTGACCTGTGGCTTGTAGTGAAAGAACCATAATAGCTGTATTGTAATTATGTTATACCGTTGTTGTATTTTTAAAAAATAAAAAATAATCGACATTTAAGCATAGTGTCGTGTGGTCAGTGATTATATTGCTGACACATTTTAGTTGATTTTGCTAGTGAAGCTACATGCTTGTGTGACTTCCCGCCCCCCCACCCACCCACCCTTTTATTTTTTCTCCAACCCTTACTTATATTGGCTCTATAAATTTTGGAGTCTGCATACTTGGCTTGCTGTGCTTAGTGTAACTGCTTCCACTTGTACAGTTTTAAACTGGACCAGGCATTTTGCGCAAGTTTATAAATGTTTATATATATACATGTTTCCCTTTGCATTTTTCTTCTTCCCTCTTGTTTATTTTTTTGACATTTTGATGTAACGTGACCACATTTATTTTGAATGGGCAACAAATGTCAATAAAAAAAGCGAGCTTATTCATGTTTGATGTTGATGGCTTGGTGGTTAGTTATATATGTTTCAGATTTGAAACTTTTATTGCTGATGAAGATGATTGGTACTTATATGCTTTGGGAAATTTCCATCTCTATCTGCTTGTGATCTGTCTGTCTGTGCATCTTTTTGTGTGTTTTTGGGTGTGGTTCTCGCTTTCTGTCTCTGTCACTCTCATGTCTGCATGTGGGCATGCACCTGCACACATATGCACACACACACACACACACACACACACGCACACACACATGCATGCATGCACGCACGCATGCACGCATGCGTGCACACACACACACACACCACACACACACACACACACACACACACACACATACATACACATGGAATGCATGCACATGTATGCAAGCACATATGCACACATATGCTTGCATACATGCACCTGCCGATTTATGCAAACATGGGTGCATGCGCACAATTACACACATAGGCACATACATGTGTACTCACAGACACAGTCATAGACACATATACACATGTTTACTCACCGGGGACACACACACACACACACACACACACACACACACACACACACACACTCCGAGCATCGCTTTCCGGCACCTTCCTCCAAGGAAGGATGTCGTAAACCAGTGCTTCGAGTTTGACACACACTCTGGACATTTTATGAGCATTGGTTTGCATTAGTGTGCCTTTATGTTGCCATTCCACCGTTTGTGTCCAAGGTTTTACGATGGAGAAACTGCACTAACAAGTCCTTGTCTCCGCAGTGGCGAAGAACTTCGTGTTTATTCATCCGCTTTATGGAGACTGTGCTGGTACATAGTACATAGACTCTTCACGGTCGGGGCAGACAGTGAAGGGGGTGGGGTGGGGAGGGGAGGGGAGGGGGGAACTGTTGCTGATTCTTCAGAAGAGCTTCTGAATGAGTGTTTCACTATGCCTTTGTCTCTATAGACTACTGACATTGTGTGTGTGTGTGTGTGTGTGGGGGGGTGTCTCTTTTCTTCTTCTTCTCCATCGCCCTGTTCTGGTGTGGTGAACATGACTGAGGGGAGTGGCGGGGAAAGGGAGAGGGGTGGAGGGGGGTGTGTGTGACGAGATTAGACCAATTCTAACTGGACAACAGCAAAGGTCCAAGTCGATCACCACAGTGGACTCTGAAGAAATCGCTGCACAGTAGTAGCGCGAGGTTTGATCATCCTTCTTTGCTTGCTTTACCTACTGCCATAAATTCAGGTATCGAACTCTCGCCGGCAGAGGGAACCCAGAGCTATCGGATGTTCCCTCATTTAAGGTCAGAATACAGCTTTGGTTACTTCACCTACTGCCATAAATTCTGGAATCAGACTCCCTTCCGCTGAGAGAACCGAGCTATCGGAGGATCCTTCATTTATGGTCAGAATACAGCTTCGCCTGCTTTATCTACTGCCATAAATTCAGGGATCGAACTCTCCTCTGCTTAGAGAACCCTGAGCTATCCGAGGTTCCCTCATTTATGGTCAGAATACAGCTTCGCCTGCTGCCATAAATTGTGGAATCAGACTCTCTTTTGCTGAGGGAATCCAGAGCTATCGGAGGTTCCCTCGTTTATGGTCAGAATAAAGCTTTGCCTGCTTCGCCTACTCCCGTGAATTCTGGCTTTGTAGTTAAAACAAACGTGCCTTCCCTATTCATGTAGATCCACTCGGTTCCAACTCCTTTTTCAAGCACAAGGCGATGTGTGCCGCCGACAGTGAATCAGGTTGTCACTGGTGGTTTGAAGAATTGTGTTTCGCCCTGATTGTCACCTTTGCGGTTAACTGGACGTTAACCCTTTCCCTGTCAAAGAATATCGTACTGGTGGTACAGATTTCTCAGAAGACGGTAGCCTAGAAAAAGGGTATAATTAGCCTATCCCAAAACGTTAATTAGCCTATCCCAAAACGTTCGTTAACCTATCCGAAAACGTTCATTTTCATAAACCAATTCCATGTAGTTCCCAAGTTAATTCTTGGACGTCCCGTCAATCGCACACGGTCACATCAAGACGAATCGCACATTCAAAATTCTTAATTCTTTTCTTTTCCCCACACCAAAAAACAAACAAACAAACAAAAAACACAGCGTCAAAAACTAACCATTTGTCCCATGTAAGAGTTAGTTAGCTGGTAATTGTATTTTAGCATCCTGTCAACCGCAAAGTGTCCCCTCAGAAAAAAAGCAAGAAAGAAAAAGAAAAAAAAGCACGAAAGAGTTCAAATAAGAAACAAGATGGCTTCCCTTTTAGCAAATGGGAAACGCATTATCGAGGATGTTACATATAACGTCCGGAGGGCAGTGAGTGGCCTTAACCCCTTCACTGCCATGGTGTCACTTAAAAACAACCAGTAAAATCGCGAAATTTGAAACACTTAAGCATTTTTGTCTTCTTTTTCGCACTGCAATGTGAAAGAATTTTCATCAAAACTTATACCATTGAAAGTAGATGTGTTACAGGACCGGAAAATACACTGTTTGCAGGTGCGTCCGTGCATCTCTCAGCCCGGATATTTTCCAGGCAGGGGCAGTGAAGAAGGGGTTAATTTTATATTATTATATTAATATTAGATATTATTATATAGATATTAAGTATTGTAGGATTTCTTTTTGACTTTTTAAAAAATTCAGTGTGTCTGTTTATTATTGTCAGTTTAAGTGCTTTTGACGTTGCTCTGATGTTCGTTTTACATGTTTGTTTAATAACTAACGAGCCTTTAGTAGTTAGCTGAATTGCCCTGTGAAGGAATTGCCCTGTGAAGGAATTGCCCTGTGAAGGATGATTATAAAGTATATTGACTCGACTTGACCTGACTTGAATAAGCCATGGCAAGAGGGACCTTTGAAAACAAAAAAATATATGGTTGAAGTGTTGCTTTACGTCCACAGAAACCGTAGGTTTGTCAGGGATGGGAGCCCAGAACGTCCACCTCGACTTTCACACAGCTTAACTGGGCGTTATTTTTTATATATATATATTTTTTACAGTATTTAAAAATGAGGATATACCTCTGGTGGAATTTATGTACCTTGTATTTACACGCATGCCAGGTGAGAGTCGCCGTAGGCAACTCCGGTCTTTGCTATTGTGTTTGTGTGACGTCTTTCGAGCGCTAATTAACTCCCCTGTGTGTTGATTCTTGAAGCGTTTAAGTATTTTAAATCCTTCGCGATCATGGCGCACGCTGTTGCCGTCGAGAGGTGTCTCGTCCGCGCCCGTATCAGAAAG
>JABMCL010003248.1:442500-475000 GCA_018857735.1 Alviniconcha marisindica
TTATGTCCGCAGAAATTACGTGTGTTTTTTTGTGATTTTTTTCTTTGTCGGTTTATTGTTGTTTTTAATCGTTTCATTGTTTATTGGCTAAAAAAAAAGAAGTGTGTGTGTGTGTGTGTGTGTGTGTGTGTGTGTGTGTGTGTGTGTGTGTGTGTGTGTGTGTATGATTAGCTGATCAACGGAATCCCGAAAGGATTTTGCTCCTCAGAAGCCCTATGCTGGGACAAATTCCTAGCATCGGTTTAGGACACCCTTCCTCCAGCCGCTAGCATAATCGGTTTCACCACAGGTCTTTCCAAAGCTATCGGCTAACTGAAAGGTTTTCGCTGGGGCTCAAAATAGATTTGTAACCACTCAGAGAACCCACGTTGCATCAGGTCGCTTTTAATTCTCGTGCAACTGCGGACATCTAAATGCTTACGCCGACGCCGGCTCAAATAAAACCAAAATCGTTTGTATCGAGACGGATCTCTCTCTGTCTTTCTCTGTATCTCTCTGTCTGTCTGTCTGTCTCTCTCACTCACGAACGCGCGCACGCACACACGCACATAAACGCCAGCCAACACAGGCACAGACAGACAGACAGACAGACAGACAGACACACACACACACACACACACACACACACACACACACACACACACACACACACACACACACACACAGCATTCTGTCATAATATTTGACTGTGAATTTATTGGTTATTAGTAGTACTGTAGCAACGGCAGATATGTGAGTCGGCCTTTGTGCTAATATCTTCACCGTTGAGAAATAAAGTTCAATCGATCAATCAGTCTCTCTTTCTCTCTCTCTCCCTCTGTCTGTCTGTCTGTCTGTCTGTCTGTCTGTCTGTCTGTCTCTGTCTCTCTCTCTCTCAATTTGATGTTTGCGTGTGTGCTTCGACGCTATGTTGCTTCCACAGATCACTCAGACTTTTCGCAGATTTTGCGAAAGGCGCTCGCGGATACAGTGATAGCGGGAGACTTACAGGAGCGATGGCATAACGAATTACGGATCAATTTCGGGTAATGGTGCCGGAAAGCGAGACTTGGGGTGTAATGTGGGTATGCTGAGATGTCTGTGGAGAGGATGTGAAGTACACACACACTACAACACTGAGCTAAGAGTGCATCCCCAAAGCATTTTGTTTTGTTCGTGTGTGTGTATGTGTGTGTGTGTGTGTGTGTGTGTGTGCGCGCGCGCGCGCCTGTATGTACTGTGTGTGTATAGTGTGCGTGCGTGCGTGTATATATACGCGCGCGTGTATGTGTGTGTGTGCGCGCGCGCGCGTGCGTGCGTGCGTGCGTGCGTGTGTGCGTGTGTGTGTGTCTGTTTTCGTGGTCATTTCTCGTTTCATGTAAGTTTGGTTATTTTTTGGGGGACTATTTTCCAGTAGTCAGTTCTGGGTCAGTTCTTTCGCCATATATATATATATATATATATAGGTTACTAGTACAGGGAGAGAATGAAATGTCCTGTCACACTTTCGCCAGACCAGGTCACTCTGCCCCCGTCCTTCCAACCCCCCCCCCCCCCCCCTCCCCCCCCCTCTCCTCCTCCCCCCTCCCCATCTCTTTACCTGCAGTCGGACCTTTTCTGACTTGATTGATTGGTAATCGGCCTGCCACCGAACGAGGCCATCGAGCCAGGCCTGCGTGTTGTATTGACTGACTGGTCCCAGCGGGACAAGTTGATACCTCTGACCTACAGCACAGCACCCTCGTGGTGGCGGGTGGGAGGTGGGAGTGAGGGGGTTGGGGGGGGGGGAGGGGGTGTCTAGGTGGTGGTGGTGGTGGTGGTGGTAGCCAGAGACTGATGACGTATTCCAGTCACTGACGGTTTGCTCAGGATGTGCAAACAAGGGCTGAATGGGATCAGCCTGGTGCCTCGGGGTTTTTGCAAGGCAAGGCAAAGGGAGATAACGCTGATCCACGCATCGGACGAGTTTGTGTGACGTCGTCCACGGATCATTTAATTGTGGCATTGCAGTAGACAGTATATTATTCGCCGCTGTTTTTGTTGTTGTGGTGAGATTGAAGTGGGTTCTTTTTTTGGAACCATCCCCCTCCCCTACCCTTCCAGGCCCCGCCCTTTCCAAATCAGTTTCAGGCACACAGACAGACAGCTACGCTGGATTCTGTACTTGACACAAAGACAGAGAGAGGGGAGAGAGTCAGAATATAGGGAGAGAGAGAGAGAGAGAGAGAGAGAGAGAGAGAGAGAGAGAGAGATTTTTGAGAGAGAGAGAGAGAGAGAGAGAGAGAGAGAGAGAGAGAGAGAGAGAGAGAGAGTTTTGAGAGAGAGAGAGAGAGATTCTCTGAGAGAGAGAGAGAGAGAGAGAGAGAGAGAGAGAGAGAGAGAGAGAGAGAGAGAGAGAGAGATGTGTGTGTGTGTGTGTGTGGGAGAGAGAGAGAGAGAGAGAGAGAGAGAGAGAGAGAGAGAGAGAGAGAGAGAGAGAGAGAGAGAAATACAAAACTGCTAGTTACAGTTCTTACATTACAGTTCTTTGAGAGAGGGGGAGAGAGAGAGGGTGGCGGGTGGGGAGGCTTTATTTGTCGTTTTTTTTCTCTCCTTTTTTTTTTTTTTTTTTTAAATCTATTTTTTTCTTTGGCGTGTGTAATCAACGTTATGCCGAGTGGTACATGGAGGTGATGAGGGTCAACCTTCCGGAGTTTTCCCAGAGAATCAATGGTGAATGCAGGCGACCTTCGCCAGCAACTCTCTGACATTTCGGCCCGAAGCTGTTGCCGCCTGCATATATATACACACACGCCCATAAAATCTGCCCCTGATGTTTTTCTTTCGTTGCCTGTTGAAGTTTCCGCAATGTGTTTGCCGTGTCAGCAGCATTAAGGATTACTAGGGTGGAGTGTGGGAGGGAGCCGTTGATTTGGGGGAGGGGGAAGGGGGTGGAGGGGGTGGGGGTGGGGGGGATATAAAACGGGGGAAAGAGAAGTGGTCACAAATATTTGTTGTACTGTCGTCTTTCTTGTTTGCAGTCCTCGCCTCTCCATATTATGCAGTAATTGGCCTTCGAAGGCCAAGGGAAGGGGAACTACTCGCAGACATTTTGTGGTACGAGTTACGTGCTACTTTAGACCGTGTTTTGCCGAATGTTCAGATCTGATTAGTGTTCTGGAAAAGCGTGTTGTTTTCGGTTGTTGTTTTTGAGATTTATTTTATTTTATTGGAAGACGTTTCCCCACAATACTTCTTGAACTTTCTCAGGGAGATTAAACATAATTTAATAAGTTTTAATACGAATTAAATAAATAACTTTGCCTTCGAAAGTATTTCTTTGACCGCTTTTGGCTGTGTCGCCTTGATGTAACCGTCATGGTTAACTGGGCGTTAAAAACCAGCTCTCTATATTTTTGGATAAGCAGCATACAGAATTGGCATGTTCTTCCACGGCCCTGTCATTCATCAGCTGTTGACACGTGTACTTCGTTTCCAGACAGACAGGGAAGAAATCAACGACTCTGTGTGTGTGTGTGTGTGTGTGTGTGTGTGTGTGTGTGTGTGTGTGTGTGTGTGTGTGTGTGTGTGTGTGTGTGTGTGAGAGAGAGAGAGAGAGAGAGAGAGAGAGAAGAGAGAGAGAGAGAGAGAGGTGATGTGTGTGTGTGTGTGTGTGTGTGTAGGGAGAGAGAAGAGAGAGAGAGAGAGAGAGAGAGAGAGAGAGAGAGAGAGAGAGAGTGTGGATGTGAGTGTGATGTGGTGTGTGTGTGTGTGTGTGTGTGTGTGTGTGTGTGTGTGTGTGTGTGTGTGTGTGTGTGTGTGTGTGTGTGTGTGTGTGTGTGTGTGTGTGTGTGCCTCTGTGTGTGTGTGTGCGTGCGCGCGCGTGTGCCTGTGTGTGTGTGTGTATGTACACGCGCGCTCGTGCGTGTGTGTGTGTGTAAACTGTAATGAAAGTCTGCAAGCGTGCCAGAACCGATGTGGACCTGTGCTTTTTGCGTACACGTGTCCGTTCAGAGAGGGCGGGTGCTCAGCATGTTCTGAAGACTGGCTCGTCATGTTGGTGACAGTCACGCCGAGGGCTTAGTGGGAGGGGACTGCTGGGTCGTGATCGGATCAAAGAGCCCTGACCCCAATTATCAGGTTCACAGCAGGAAGACGACAGAGGTGACTTTCGGGTGTAGTAGCGGAAAGGTGGTGTGATGTAGGGGTAACCAGGTCTTCAAGTGAGGCTAAACGAAACAGCTAGCTTTCATTTTTTATTTTTTGTATAGTTCGGTTGGGGCCCACAGTTTCACTTCCGGACTATCGTTACTTGTACATCATTGCTGCCTCTTCCTCCCCCCCCCAAATTCCCTCTTCCCCCCCCCCCCCCCCAACACCCCTCCCCCGGTTTACATTTGAGAAGAGTTTTGAAATGTGTATCATTAAATGACAGAGTGTGGTCGTCCTCAGTTGACCCTGTGTGTGTGTGTGTGTGTGTGTGTGTGTGTGTGTGTGTGTGTGTGTGTGTGTGTGTGTGTGTGTGTGTGTGTGTGTGTGTGTGAGACAGTAGCTAGGACGTTAAACTCCAATTACTGATAATTATATACGATGCGTTTTGAAATGTGCAGTACTGGCTTTGTGTCGTCGTAAGGCGACCCTGTGCGGTTGAATGGACGTGAAACTCCAGTTACTGACTGATACATCAGATGAATTTTCAGTGTTGTCCTGAGATGAACCTGGTCGGTTGACAGGACGTTAAACTCCACACACACACACACACACACACACATACACACACACACACACACACACACACACACACACACACACACACACACACACACACACACACACACACACATACACACACACACACACACACACACACACACACACACACACACACACACACACACACACACACACACACACACACACACACACACGCACGCACGCACGCACGCACGCACGCACGCACGCGCACACGCATTCAACACACACACACACACACACACACACACACACACACACACACACACACACACACACACACACACACACACACACACACACACACACACACACACACACACTCAATACATGAGTTTTAAAATGTGCCTTGTGTCGTCCTGAGCCGGTGAACCGGGTCGGTTGACAGGAAGTTAAACTCCAGTTACTGACTAAGACATAAGATGAGTTTTGAAATGTGTAGCGGCTTTGGTTCGTCCTGAGATGAACGTGGTCGATTGACAGGACGTTAAACTCCAGCCACTAACTAACTAATACTGCCCCTTCCCCCACCCCTCCCCCCCCCCCCCCCCCCAGGTTCCAAAGCTGTCATTCTACCAATGATTTTCTTGACGTAGACGTCCAGTCGAGTTCAGACCTTGGATGATTGTTATGGATGTGATCGTGAACGTTTTGGTAACGTTGAGCGTATACTTTTGGGACATAAATGTGTTTCTTGCCTTGAGGAAAACCCATGAATGTCCACATTATTTTGGGGATGGTTTTTATACGAGATATGTGAGAGCGCGTGTTGATGATATATGTAAACATGGTGCTTAACGTCCACAGAAACGGTAAGGCCTATTAGGGACGGGGAGAAGGGGGGAGGGGTTATAGCGGTGGGGGAAGAGGGAGAGTATATACGTATCGCTATATACACTGTCACCACCAGAATGACTCCTGCATTAAGATGGGCAGCGATGAGAGCCATTTTAATGTTTCATGTTGATGATCTCTGTCAGTCAAGCTTTATATGTGTGTGTCCTTCGTACGGGTTCGATGGCCTCGCTGGTTGTGGTGATTCTCGTCTGTTGGGAGTGAGAGTTGGTTGAGCATTTGCTCTTTCTCTCTCTCTCTCTCTCTCTCTCTCTCTCTCTCTCTCTCTCTCTCTCTCTCTCTCTCTCTCTCTCTCTCTTTTCCCCGTTTTTTGTTTGGTATGTGTGTGTGTGTGTGTGTGTGTGTGTGTGTGTGTGTGTGTTGGGAGTGAGAGTTGGTTGAGCATTTGCTCTTTTTTCTTTCTTTCTTTTTTTTGTTTGGTGTTGTGTGGGGGGGGGAGAGGGTTGAACATTTGCTCTTTTTTTCTTCTTCTTTTTCTCCGTTTTTTGTTTGATGTGTGTGTGTGTGTGTGTGTGTGTGTGTGTGTGTGTGTGTGTGTGTGTGTGTGTGTGTGTGTATTCTTATTTTGTGCCAGGTGATCTGTTAGAGTATTTTCTTCTCCTTTTTGAAATCAACCTTGTATGCACCTTTATAATTAGTCTGGTAGGGGGGTAAGCTGACTGCAGTCAATATGGGTGTCTGACAGCAGTAGTCTACACAGACATATAGTGTAAATAACCCCATTCCCTAGTTTTGTCTTCCCCACGTAAAATTCGTAATAACTTTACACACAGCAGGCGGGCCTAGCTCCCTCCCTTAGTAAATTAGGCGGCACAGCTGTGACATGCGCCGCGTGTTTGTGACGTTTTCGAATGTATTATGGCTCAATTTGTCGGGCTTTTTGTTGTTGTTGTTTTGGCCCCCCTCCCGGCCAGAGAGAGAGAGAGAGAGAGAGAGAGAGAGAGAGAGAGAGAGAGAGAGAGTTGGTGTTTTACGTCAAGTCAACCATTACAGTTATATTAGAGAGAGAAAAGAGAGGGGAGAAGAGAGAGAGAGAGGGGTAGAGAGAGAGAGAGGGAGAGAGAGAGGGGAGAGAGAGAGGGGAGAGAGAGAGAGAGAGAGAGAGAGAGAGAGAGAGAGAGAGAGAGAGAGAGAGAGAGAGAGAAGATAGATAGATAGAGTAACGAGAGAATGGGAGAGAGAGAGAGAGAGAGAGAGAGAGAGAGAGAGAGAGAGAGAGAGAGAGAGAGAGAGAGAGAGATGATTATTAACCCCCAGTTAATCATGAGAGAGAGAGAGAGAGAGAGAGAGAGAGAGAGAGAGAGAGAGAGAGAGAGAGAGAGAGAGAGAGAGAGAGAGAGAGAGAAGAGAAAGAGAAAGAAAGAGAAAGAGAGAGAGAGAGAGAGAGAGAGAGAGAGAGAGAGAGAGAGAGAGAGTTGAAAGTTTAGCTACTATCGCCCGGCATAACTGGAGGCGGAGGAGAGATCTCAGCCAGCTCTGAGCTCTGTGTCAACAACTGGTCCTAACCCAGCTCACGGGGGACACAGCGTAACTCCCGGCTAGCAGTGTCAGCGCCGACCTGAAGGTGTCTGCGACTGAGTGTCAGTGTGGGGAAACGAAGGTAAAGCCGCGTTTTTGTGCGGCTGTTTTTAGTTTCGTAATATCTGTGACCGCGTGTGTATAGTACGTATGCAGAACTGCCCTGCTCTTTACTTGATCTACCAGTATCTCCCTGAGGAACACTGTGAATTTCCTATCATCAGTGGAACATTGGAAACACGCTTGACTGCTACATGCTACGGTAATATCTGTGACCGTGTGTGTACAGTATGTATTGTATGTATGCAGAACTGCTCCCCTGCTGTTCAGTCGTTCTGCCGATATCCCCTGAGGAACAATGTGAATTTACTATCATCAGTGGAGCATTGGAAACACGCTTGACTGCTACATGCTACGGTAATATCTGTGACCGTGTGTGTATGTGTACGTATTGTATCTATGCAGAACTGTCCTGCTCTTTAGCTGATCTACAAATGTTGCCTGAGGAACACTGTGAACTTATCATCAGTGGAACATTGGAAACACGCTTGACTGCTACATGTCTGACTCGACGTTACCTGTGTGAGCCAAATATTGACAAGCGGAACTCGTCTCTAATGGGTGTCTGAGACTCTGAAACTGTTCAGCAACTTTTGCGGCAAATGAAACCAGGAAATCAATGTGAGGGGGAGAGAGAGAGAGAGAGAGAGAGAGAGAGAGAGAGAGAGAGAGAGAGAGAGAGAGAGAGAGAGAGAGGGGTGGGGGTGGGGGGGGGGATTTCTGGAGTTGTATGATTTCTGAAGGAAATTATATACGAGTGCGAGTTCTGTTGTTAATATGGTATTGAGATGGGGATCGGTTGCAGACATCCCTGCTGGGATTCGCCAGTGTCAGCTTACCAAGGCATTCAGAAGAACTAGAGGAACGAGAGGAACCAGATGTCTTCCAGGGTCTCCAGGGGGGGCTTCCACGGGCTCCTTTTTGTTTCAAAGGCAACGTTGGGGAAACTTCTGAGAGAGACGGGGTGGAGCGCATATGGGCTTTTCCGAGGGCGTAGATACCCTCTTGAACTGAACTGAATTGAGGACTTCCGGCTTGTGACAGCGTGTTCACGAACGTACCGACAAAGTCTCGGGCTGACCCTTTGTTGATCGTTTTTATAATTACAGCGCTTGAGCAGTCCCGATGCACTCGCGTGTTATTTTTTAATGAGTAACGTAACGTAAACATGGTGCTTAACGTCCACAGAAACCATGAGGTTTATTAGGGACGGGCCATTTTTTTATTTTTTATGAGTGACTGTACATAGCCTTTTATAGCGAGTTTTTGTTGTTGTTTGTTTTGTTTTTTAAATCCCTCGGAGTGGTGTACTTTGGTGTGCTTTGGTGTACTATTATGTGCGGGTTGTTGACAGAGACAGCGGTCCTGATGGAGCGGTGTTGTAGATTGCAATCAAAGTTTACTCACAGCAGCTGCTGCCTCCGTTAGCGCGCGCTGTTGAAAATGAGTTCTACTCCTCTGACAGTGGCAGTAGCCTAATATTGGAGCCTCGCTGGGCTTTCATTCGTTCAGTGAGAGAGGAGCAGCTTTCACTGTTTCAGAGACATTAATTTTGATTGCGTGCATTATTGCGGAGGGGAGACGCGAGCGTATAAAAGCGGTACTTTCAGCATCCGTTCAACGTGAGCCGGTTTGGCCTAGCGGTAACGCGTTAGGCTGGTAAGCAGAGGGACCTCGGTTCGAATCCGCTTCGGTACTCCTTTCTCTTCAAAAGTTGTGGTCTGTGGACACTGTCTTGTGACTTTGTCCCTCACAGTTATGAAACATTAAAATGGCTCTCATCGCTGCCCATCTCAATGCAGGAGTCATTCTGGTGATGACAGTGTAGCGACATCTCCCTCTGTCCCCACCTCCATACCCCCTTCCCCCCTTCTCCCCGTCCCGAATAAGCCTTATGGTTTCTGTGGACGTTAAGCACCATGTTTATTTACTTACTTATCCATTCGTCAGAGCTCAGGAGCTGTGTGAAAGTCGAGGTGGCCGTTCCGGGCTCCCGTCCCTAATAAGCCTACGGTTTCTCTGGACGTAAGGCAACACTCAACCAACGGTCCATTCAGCTACCCGTCCCTAATAAGCCTTACAGTTTCTATATACGGACGTAAAGCACCATGTTTTTCTTACTTACTGTCCATTCAGTCTCAGAGCTCAGGAGCTGTGTGAAAGTCGAGGTGACCGTCCTGGGCTCCACGACCCTAACAGTCCTTACGGTCCCTTGTGAACGGAAAGCAACATTAGAAGATCCATTTAGTTTGAATGTGAACCGGTTTGGCCTAGCGGTAATTAGGCTTTAAGGCTGGTGAGCAAGAGGACCTCTGTTCGAGTCAGCTTCGGCTCTCCTTTCTCTTCAGAAGTTGTGGTCTGTGGACATTATCTACATGACTTTGCGTGTGCGTGTGTGCGTGTTTGCCTCGGGCTGCGTGCGTGCGTGCGTGCGTGCGTGCGTGCGTGCGTGCGTGCGTGTGTGTGTGTGTGTTTGCATTGAATTTTGAAAACATGTACATTTAAAGAATGTGTAAGCGCTTAGGACCTGTGCAGGTTAGGCACTCTAAATACAATTACCTATGATTATTATTAAGATACGACTCACCCCATGAGCCCAGCAGCCCGAGGGCCCCTGTGGATGCCCTATTGTTTTCGTGCGTTTCGGGTTGTTGTTTTTCCGAAGCATGAAGCGAGCATGCTACGTGTCACGGTGTGTATTGACACGTATTTGTGCACGTGCAACCAGTAGCGCTATACAGCTGCCGCTGTGAAACGCTTGAGGACTCATCCCGAGATTAAGCGCTGAACAAGTGTTTATTGAAAGATGATGATAATAATAACGTGTTTGTACGAGCTGTTACTTGTGTACGAGAATTATGTAGACATGGGTTTGGCGGATGTAGGTACTTGTATTCACCAAGCTCTGAGCGCTGATTCACGACAATGCTGTGGTCCAATCACAGCCATAATTTTGGTTACGCCATAGGTCTCGGAAAAAACTGTCAGCTAACCGAGGGACTATGTAGGACAATTCACCAATGGACAGTTCACCATCGGGCAGTTGGAAGCCCCAGACAAATTCACCACCGGCGGATCGAGTATGTTTCTGTGTGATATTTCTTTGCGATAGATCACTCACACACTATGTAGGACAATTCACCAATGGACAGTTCACCATCGGGCAGTTGGAAGCCCCAGACAAATTCACCACCGGCGGATCGAGTATGTTTCTGTGTGATATTTCTTTGCGATAAATCACGCACACACTATGTAGGACAATTCACCAATGGACAGTTCACCATCGGGCAGTTGGAAGCCCCAGACAAACCCACCACCGGCGGATCGAGTATGTTTCTGTGTGATATTTCTTTGCGATAAAGCACGCACACACTCACGCACACATACGCACACGCACGCACGCACGCACGCACGCACGCACACAGACACGCACACACGCACGCCACACACACACACACACACACACACACACACACACACACACACACACACACATACACATATGTATAGCCTGGGTATCCGGCCGCTTTCTCCAAATGAGTGCTGACGGTGGCTTGGTAAGTTACTGGTGGTGAATTGTCCTTAAGTTATTGGTGTCGTGTTTTTGTGTTTTTTTCTTTCTTTTTCATGTGGTGAGGTGTCCACGCTCCGTTGAATATACACCGAAGCGCTAATAGTGACTGGCGCAGCGTTGCCACAGAGAGCGAGCAGGAACTTTTGCACTGTTCACATCATTGTTTACTTTGATGATTGTTTGCCATGCTCGCGAACTGTGTTTGGCGCCAGCTGGGCTTTTGTTGGGGACTCCGCCCGCCCGTGTTCATTTAGATATACATCAGTTTTAGAAGCGTGTCCGCTTTTGTTCCTGTCGTGGAACCTACTTAGCTTTTAGAAGGGCGTAAAAAAACACAATTATCTGTCTTCCCAGCTTTTAAGATGCAAACGCATAAAAGGTTAAAAAAGAATGCTGTTTATTATGACAGAATACATAGCGTTCTTTTGAACCTTTTATGTGTTTGGTTCTTGTTTTAGAACGCTAGCAGTCATTCTTGTTTCAGAGTGTTTTTAACCTAGCTTTTAGCGTATAGCCATGTCAGTAGAAGTCCGCTCTTTTTAACCTAGCTTTTAGCGTATAGCCATGTCAGTAGAAGTCCGCTGTGTTGGCGGGTTTCCTGCTGGCTTTCTGCGCGTTCCTGTGCGGGTGAAGAACCCAGAACAGCCTTGACTGTAGTGTCGGCTGAAAGATTGTCATGTGATTAACATGCGTTTTGCCTCCTATCTTTAGTTTTTACGCATCTGTATTTCCGAGAGTCCGTCCCGCTCTATATTTCGGAGAGTCTGTCCCTCCCTCTGTACCGAGGATCTGCCCCTCTGTATTTGGGACAGTCCGCCCCTCTGTATTTGGGACAGTCCGCCCCTCTGTATTTCCGAGAGTCTGCCCCTCTGTATTTGGGAGAGTCCGCCCCTCTGTATTTCCGAGAGTCTGACCCTCTGTTTGGGAGAGTCCGCCCCTCCGTATTTCGGAGAGTCTGCCCCTCTGTATTTTGGAGAGTCTGCCCCTCTGTATTTCCGAGAGTCTGTCCCTCCCTCTGTATTTCCGAGAGTCTGCCCCTCCCTCTGCATTTTGGAGAGTCTGCCCCTCTGTATTTCCGAGAGTCTGCCCCTCCCTCTGCATTTTGGAGAGTCTGCCCCTCTGTATTTCCGAGAGTCTGCCCCTCTGTATTTCCGAGAGTCTGCCCCCATCTGTATTTCCGAGTCTGCCCCTCTGTATTTGGGAGAGTCTGGCCCTCTGTATTTGGGAGAGTCCGCCCCTCAGTATTTCCGGGAGTCTGCCCGTCTGCATGTCCGAGAGTCCGCCCCTCTGTATTTGGGAGAGTCCGCCCCTCAGTATTTCCGGGAGTCTGCCCCTGTGTATTTGGGAGAGTCTGCCCCTGTGTATTTCGGAGAGTCTGCCCCTCTGTATTTCCGAGAGTCCAACCCTCTGTATTTCCGACAGTCTGCCCCTCTGTATTTCCGAAAGTCCAACCCTCTGTATTTCCGACAGTCTGCCCCTCTGTATTTCCGACAGTCTGCCCCTCTGTGTTTCGGAGCGTCTGCCCCTCTGTCTGTATAGCGTCATGGATCCATGTCCCAACTACGTACATTACTGGCCGAGACAAGCGGTGAGGTCACCGGCCACAGCTGATACCTGGATTGTCACGTCGGCCACCGTCTATACCTGGATTGTCACGTCGGCTGTTGTACATGTCTTGGAAAGCCAGAGCTCGCTTCCGCTGTATCCGTGGACTTTCGGTTTAGAACAGTGAGCCCTACACAGGTATGTGTAGGTCGGTGAGTGAGCCTGTGTTTTGAGGTCGTGTGGATTATTGCGAGGGCGGACGGATTAAGGGGAGAGAAGGCAGCTATCCGAAGGTGGATTCGAACCCTGCAAAAATCTCGGTTACGAGTGAGTTCAGTCTTCTCCCAAGTTCAAGTTCAATGTTGCTTTACATCCACCGAGACCATAAGGACTGAAGGACTGTTAGAGCCCAGGACGGCCACCTCCACTTCCACACAGCTCCTGACCTCTGAATGAGTCTTCTTTAGTCACAACACTTACTGACTTCATAAATTCAATGGGGTAGAGGGGGGCGGGGGGGGGGGAAGGGGGGGGAAGAGGCCTGGTGGGGGGGGGGGGGGATGGGGGGGGGGTGTGGTACAGGGGGAGGAGAAGAGGTGGGGACGTTTTCTGAGCATTCTATATGACGTGCATGTCGGGTTAGGTCCCGGCAACACGATAAACTCTCTCGTTCTAGAAACTCCCCCCCCCAAAAAAAAAATAAATCGTTTGAGTGTGAAGTGTAGACACGCGAACTAGTTCACACTGCCGATATCTCCAGTTCTTACTCACGCATAATGACAGGAGTGCATTATTGTCGGCGACTGAAAAAAGAGAGTCGAGTTCTTTCCTTGCGCTCTTTAATTTCTCCTCCGCGAAACCCCCTCCGCCAACCCCCCCCCCCCCCCAGCCCCCTCCCCTCCTCTTGCCTTTTGTCCGATCCACGCAAACGTCTGACCTCTTACCCGTCTCGCCAAAAGCCAGAACTGGTTTGGGGGGCAGGCGCCTCTCTGCTGGAAAAAAAAAGAGCTTGTCATAAAAACCCTAAGATGTTCGGCGATACAGCGTAGCAAGAAAGGAAAAAGCCTGACTGCAAGTTGTTGTAAAACTAACCAGAAGAAGCTATCCTTCTTCTTCGCCCGCAGATTAATTTCACCGCATGCGCTACAGCCTGTGTATTTTCTTTTGTATTCAACGGCGACAGGCGGAATATGATTACGAGTGCGATTGTCGCCGTGTCGTGTGTAGGCTGTGTGCAAGGAACACCCGATCCTCGGTGCAGTCGTTGAGAGCCGAAAGCGTTTTTAGAGTGCATGCAGTACGCCGCGCACACCGCGTGGAATCGACTGTGTCTGACACACTACTTCGTGCAGGGGCATTCTCACTCTGTCGGAAACCGGAAACCTATGTACTGTGTGCGATACTAGTGTGTGCAGGGTCATGCTCACTGTCGGAAACCGGAAACCTATATACTGAGTGCCATGCTAATGTGTGCAGTTAGCCCTGATATAACCCTTTGTGGTTGACTGGGCTCAAAGCACCAACTAACTAACTAATTAACTAACGAGTGTGTGCAGGGTCATTCTCACTGTCGGAAACCGGAAACCTATATACTGTGTACGATGCTAGTGTGTGCAGGGACATTCTCACTCTGTCGGAAACCGGAAGCCTGCTGCGTGCGATACTCGTTTATGCCGGATCATTGTCACACTGTGGGAAATCGGAAACCTGTAGTTTCATAAGGAGGATTAATATCGGTTTGCAACAAAGACACGGACAGGTCCGGGGAAATTGCGAGTGACTGGTTGTGTTTGACATCGACACAGATACGTCTGCAGAAATTGTGTGTGAGTAGTTGTGTCAGACGGCGACACAGGTAATTCTGCAGAAATGCGTTTTTGTGTGTGAAGTCAATGCTTAGAAACCGTGTTTGAGTATTTGTGTCAGACAGTGACACAGATAAGTCTGCAGAAATTGCGTTTGAGTGTTTACGTCAATCAGCGATACAGATAAGTCTGCGGAGATATTGTTGGAGTATTTGTATCTGATAGCAACACAAATAAGTCAGCAGAAACTGTGTTGGAGTATTTGTGTCTGAAAGCAACAGAGAATTCTGCAGAACTCGCGTGTGAGTATTTGTGTCTGACAGCAACAGAGAATTCTGCAGAACTCGCGTGTGAGTATTTGTGTCTGAAAGCAACAGAGAATTCTGCAGAACTCGCGTGTGAGTATTTGTGTCTGACAGCAAAAGGGATTCTGCAGAACTCGCGTGTGAGTATTTGTGTCTGACAGCAAAAGGGAATTCTGCAGAACTCGCGTGTGAGTATTTGTGTCTGACAGCAAAAGGGAATTCTGCAGAACTCGCGTGTGAGTATTTGTGTCTGACAGCAAAAGGGAATTCTGCAGAACTCGCGTGTGAGTATTTGTGTCTGACAGCAAAAGGGAGTTCTGCAGAACTCGCGTGTGAGTATTTGTGACACAAAGTATTCTGCAGAAATTGCGTTCGGGTGTTTATGCAAATGTGGCAGAAGTAAGCTCCCGATGACCCGAATCAACACGGAATCCCTTCTGATAAACCGGTTCTGCTCGTTGATTTATAGTACACACGAAGAAACTGCTCGGAATTGATTTGGGCTAAAGATGTTGACTCCGTACGCGATTTACAAATAATTTCACGCGGATGATACTTCCACAGTTAGAAGGGACTACTTAAATTTTTAAAAAAAAAAAAATATACTGTTATTTTTGGATGAAAAGCGACGAAACAGATGCGGGTATGGCAGAATAGTGAAGGTAAATGATTAAAGTTGCTTCGTGCAAGTATAAAGCGGTTTTCCGTGTCGGCATATGGCTGGCTACCCCACCTTGCCGCTCTGCCCCTCTCTGTGTTGTACCGTGACAGACATCGTGACAGACAAAGTAGGTCGTACCGGTGACTTAGAACGAACGGCCCCTTTTCTCCTCTTACCCAGGTGTTCGGTGAAAAACAACTCTTATGCTAGCAAAGTGAAGCTTATCTTCAGCACGTAGTGCATTCGGGGGGGAGGGGTAGACTGGGCTAATAACGCGTTGTGTTTTCTTTCTTGTTTAATTATTTTGCGCGTAGTGCGGTAGCATTTCAAGCTGTGTCGACGTGAGTTTTTGTTAATCAATGATGCATCGCTTTTTCCTCGACTGAACAAAGTTAATTCGTTTAGATCCGGTCGATAGAAAAACGGTGCGTCACTGATGTCAAAGCTATTTCTTCGCAGCACTGGTAAGGCTTTGTCGCCCACGTGTGTTTCTGTCTGGTATCGTGTGGGTGATTCTCTGCAGAACTGGGTATGTAGACAGGAATTGAACCGCGCTCCGAGCCTCACTTTCCGTCACCCTTCCTCCAAGCTCTGCCGTAACTGGTTACGCCGTTCGTTTGTTCGTTGTTGCTTTTCGTCCGCTGAGATTATAAGGACTATTAGGGCCGGGGAGCCCAGGATGGCCACCTCCATTTTCACACAGCTCGACACACACTCCTTCAGCTTTGCTCTACGTCCGTAGAGACCGTACCGACCGACTATTAGGGCCGGGGAGCCCAGGATGGCCACCTCGACTTTCACACAGCTCCCCACACAATCCTTCATCTTTGCTTTACGTCCACAGCGACTGTACGGACTGTTAGGGACAGAAGAGCCCAGGACGGCCGCCTCGACTTTCACACAGCTCCTGAGCTCAGTGATTACGTTATTACTACTTGGTTCTTAATGTCCTCGGATGTCAGTATTACGTTATTGTAGGGGCACTCTTTATATCTCCGCGCATCTTCTGTTTGCCGAAATCGCCTCTACGTGTCCTACGCTGTCGGCGCCCTTTGTAAAATTTGCGAAAGGTTTGAGTCATGGACCGATATATATATATATATATCCATGGTTTGAATACCAAGACTGTGGATCGAACAACACAGCGTCGAAGCACGCACGCAAACATCTGGCGCGTCCGCCCTCATGTAAAAGATGAGTTCTGTCTCGATTCGAACGATTTGGGTTTTATTTGTGCTGGCGTAAGCGTTGTGAGCGGCTAAAGGAGAAACGCGGTCTCATATAATTTGAGTGTGAGCCGGTTTGGCCTAGCGGTAAGGCAGAGGGAACTCGGTTCGAATCCGCTTCGGCTGTCCTTTGTCTTCAAAAGTTGTGGTCTGTGGACATTGTCTTGTGAGTTCGTGCCTCATAATTAATGAAACATTACAATGGCTCTCATCGCTTCCCAGTTTAATGCAGGAGTCATTCTGGTGGTGACAGTGTAGCGATAGGTATATAATCTCCCTCTCCCCCACCTCCATTCCCCCCCCCCTCTCCCCGTCCCTTGTAAGCCTTGTGGTTTCTGTGGATGTTAAGCACCGGGTTTACTTACGTGACAGTTTTAGGAGACCCATGGGGTAACCAGTTATGACAGTGTCTGGTGGACGGATGTTGTCGTAAACTGATGCTTGGAGTTTGGAATTAAACGCATGGTAAGCCAGATCGTCTTACGGAGTTTGGACTCGTGTAAAAATAGATCAGTTCAGTGTTAGTTGCGCAGCAGCAGAGAAAAGAGAACTGGACACCTTGTTTTGTTGCGAACACAAAAGCAGAGATGGGAACATGAAACCGAGGGAACGTGCCACTGTTGCTTCCATTTGACAAGACTTCTGGACAGATTCCTTGACAGATAGTGTCGAGTTTATAAAGACCGTATTCAGGGGTATGACCGTGCAACATCCGGTTATTGTATTCCTCGACTCCGTTTTAGGGTTATTAATGTGTGGAGGGTGAATGTGATTTTTCGGATCATTTGCTCGTGTGTGTGTGTGTGTGTGTGTGTGTGTGTGTGTGTGTGTGTGTGTGTGTGTGTGCGTGCGTGCGTGCGTGCGTGCGTGCGTGCGTGCGTGCGTGCGTGCGTGCGTGCGTGCGTGCGTGCGTGCGTGCGTGCGTGAGAGAGAGAGAGAGAGAGAGAGAGAGAGAGAGAGAGAGAGAGAGAGAGAGAGAGATTGATTCACAGCGATGTTTTCAAACCATCCGCTTCCCTTGTAGGCCCGGTCTATTATTTTATTGCTGTATGCATAAATCTTAATATAATGAAAGCGCTGCCTTGTCGATCACCCACATACCAAGCAATGCCTGAACTCGTCACCACGGAACACACGCCCACACACACGCCCACGCACAACGCCCTCTTCCTGCGCTCCACCGTACATGTAAAGGGAACAAGTATAAACAATTTTCGTGGGGTGTAAAAAAAAAAAAAAAATCTTCTTCTGCTGTTGCTGTGATAAAAGCTGGGTTCTTTTGCCTTCGCCGTTGGTTTTTGTTTTGTTTTTGTTTTCTGCATTGTCAACAGCCCTTGCGACTTTGAGACTTTATTACTGGGAGAGTGTTTTGGAAGGTCGGGGGGGGGGGGGGGGGGGGTGTGGTGGTGGTAGCCGGGGGGCGAGGGGGGCATCCTACGCCGTCATGGGTCGTTTATTCACTTTCATGGCCTAGACAACAACAGCAAGAGCGAGGTGCGCACACAGACAAAGAAAAAAGAGAGAAAAAAATGCATGTATTATGGATGTCTAGTAGTGTGTGCCGCCGTAAACTAATTCATGCATGTGACAGAATTTTGTTTGAAAGGTTTGAGCACACCAGTGGCCAACCACAAAGACGGGCAATCTGAATGAAAGAAAAAGAAGGAGAGCAGTTTAGTTCTGACAACTCTTGGTGAAAGTTATTTGTCTGGCGAGTTCCTACGGTCCACAAATGGATTTAGTGGTGTTCGATTGACGTCACACCCATACCAAGGGACACAATAACAGATAACGGAGAGTCGAATCGCTTATGCGGCAGATAAATCCTACGAGGTGACAGCCTCAGTTGTGTGTGTGTGTGTGTGTGTGTGTGTGTGTGTGTGTGTGGTGGTGTGTGTGTGTGTGTGTGTGTGCGCGTGTGCGTGCGTGCGTGCGTGCGTGCGTGCGTGCGTGCGTGCGTGCGTGTGTTAGCCGGCTTCGGCTCTTCTCTCTTCAAAAGTTATGGTTCAAGGACACGGTTTGATTGTGACCGTGTTCCTCCACGATAAACCAAACATTAAAAATGGCCCACACCGCTTCCCTTCTCAATGCAGGAGTCGATCTTTTGGTGACAGTGTAGCGGTTCCCCCCCCCCCCCCACCCCCACAACCTCACCCCAATCCCCCAACCTTTTTGTATCTTGGTCCCCGACGTTACCTCTCCGAAGACAACTCGGCGGTAAGAAGTCGAACGATCGAAGAGACAGACGAACGAACAACAGAAAGGGGTTTGCCTGGTGGCATAATTCTACGCTCCATTTCAGGCCATCCGGCGGCGTTGGTGTGTGGAATACAACAGAACCCGTTTTTGTTCGAGACAGGACCCCGGACCCCGGTCCTTTGATCTGGAAAACAATTTAGCAAGTAAACATACACGCGGTTCCGAAGTGTAGACTACGGGCTGGTTCTTCGGCTGGGAAGTATGTAGCGTCGGAACTGGTAGTTTGTTTTAGCGCAACAGCTTGGAAGCGTTTGTGTTCGTGTGACAGCTTGGAAGCCGAGGGTCTGTCTGTTCGATGGCGAGTGTTCTTTTATAACTTTGAACGCAGCTTTGGTATGATAATGCTTTTTTTTCAAAACTTGAACGCAGCTTTGGTATGATAATGTTCTTTCAAAACTTGAACGCAGCTTTAGTGTGGTAATGTTCTTCATTTAAAACTTGAACGCAGCTTTGGTATGGTAATGTTCTTCTTTTAAAACTTCAACGCAGGTTTGGTATGGTAATGTTCTTCATTTAAAACTTGAACACAGCTTTGGTATGGTAATGTTCCTCTTTTAAAACTTGAACGCAGCTTTGGTATGGTAATGTTCCTCTTTCAAAACTTGAACGCAGCTTTGGTATGATAATATTCTTCTTTTAAAACTTGAACGCAGCTTTGGCATGATAATGTTCTTCTTTCAAAACTTGAACGCGGCTTTGGCATGGTAATGTTCTTTCTTTTTCCTCTTTTCCCCTTCACCTTCCCCGGCCCTCCCTTCCAATTTTATCTGATATTGAGCTGAATGATATACCTCTGGTGGAGTTTATGTACCTTGTTTTGACACTCATGTCAGGTTAGAGTTACCATAAGCGACTCAGGTCTTTGCTGTTGTACTTGTGTTACGAATTTTGAGCGCCAATTAACTCCCTTGTGTGTTAATAGTGAGCATCGCGTTGCACGTGCAGGAACACTTATGGTCCTCGCACGGCGGAACCTCTTTCTAGAGTTGCAGCGCCTGAAGTGCGAGTCAAAGGCGTAAAGATGTCAAGAAGAGCTAAGAGCTGTACCCGAGTTTGTTTTTTGTTTTCGTTTTTTACAAAAGGATGTGGTCTTTGGCCGATG
The DNA here is from genome assembly GCA_018857735.1 of Alviniconcha marisindica. Taxonomy (NCBI): domain Eukaryota; kingdom Metazoa; phylum Mollusca; class Gastropoda; family Provannidae; genus Alviniconcha; species Alviniconcha marisindica. Next base: position 462,121 of record JABMCL010003248.1, read on the forward strand.
GCGTCTTTGATCAACGCCCAGATCCCCTCGGCTCTCCAGGCCAGGGAATTGTTGCCGTGACACAAGGAAGATCTTTGACAGCGACCCCCTCCTTCCGTACGGACTATTACTATTAGGGACGTGGAGCCCAGGAGGTCCACCTCGATCTTCACACAACGCATGAGCTCTGATGCGGTCCCTTGTTGTTGTTGTTGTTGTTGTGAGCCGGTTTGGCCTAGCGGTAAAGCGTTAGGCTGGTAAGCAGAAGGACCTCGGTTCGAATCTGCTTCGGCTCTCCTTTCTCTTCAAAAGTTGTGGTCTGTGGATACTGTCTTGTGACTTTGTCCCCCACAATTACTGAAACATTAAAATGACTCTCATCGCTGCCCAGCTTACTGCAGAAGTCATTCCGGTGGTGACAGTGTAGCGATAAGTACATAATCTCCCTCTCCGCCCACCTCTATACTCCCTTTCCCCCCCTTCTCCCCGTCCCTAATAAGCCTCATGGTTTCTATGGACGTTAAGCACCATGTTTACTTACTTGTTGTTGTTGTTGTTGTTGTTGTGTTGTTGTTGTTGTTGTTGTTGTTGTTGTTGTTCTTCTTCTTCTTCTTCTTCTTCTTCTTCTTCTTCTTCTTCTTCTTCTTCTTCTTCTTCTTCTTCTTCTTCTCGTCGTCGTCGTCGTCGTCGTCGTCGCCCCCCGTCGTCGTCTCTCCTTCTTCTTCTTCTTCTTTCGTGTCTTGCCCCCCCCCCCCTTCAGTGTTTGAGAAGAACTTCTAAAAGTCCCTTGACTGTGGTCCCTTCGTCTTCATTGTTGCTTTACGTCCATAGAGATCATGCGGACTATTAGGTACGGGGAACCCAGGACGTCCACCTTTTCTTTCACGCAGCTCCTGAGCTCTGATGCGGTACCATTCTTCTTCAAATGCTGCTTTACGTCCACATAGACCGTACGGACTGTTAGCGACTGTTCACATGCCGTAGTAGACTTGCATGGACTTGGAGCCCAGGACGTCCACCTCGACTATCACACTACATCTCCTAAGTTTTGACGCGGTCCCAGGTTGGTTGGTTGGTTGGTTGGTTAAATCTTTTAACGCCGAGTTGTCTCTGAAGCGAGGACTGAGATCCTGGTATGTGGGGGAAGACGTAGACTATACCTAACGCTATGCTGTCACAACCACAATGACCCTGCATTGACGAGGGCAGCGATGAGAGTCATTTTGATGTTTCGTTAACTGTGAGGGGCAATTTAAGTCACATGAGTGTCCACAAATGACTCATAACTTACTGCTGTTTGAGCACCACCGAAAACCTGTCACTTAGCTGACAGTTTTCGAAGACATTTTATGGCTTAACCAGTTATGACCGATTGGAGGGAAGACTGTCGTTAACCAGTGCTTGAAGTTTGGTTTCGTACACGAGCATGCAGACATTCTGGTTGGGGTTTTCCACTGGTTTTAATTCAGCTCATGAAGCGCATAAAATGACTAGCAATCCGTCCTTCGTGTGTGTATGATGTGTATGAGAGATAACGTAAAGTGGGGACGGTCCATGGGGCTGAGTTGTTAAAGCTCTGGGTCCGATGTCTTGCTGTGGCGGGTTCGAATCCCAGTTTGATTAGTAGCCATCTCTGTCTCTGTCTGTCTGTCTGGCTGCGTCTGCGTCTGTCGCTGTGTCTCTGTCTCTGTGTCTCTTTCTGTCTCTGTCTGTCTGTCTCTCCTCCCAGGGTGGAGCGCTGAGTGTATAGTCCTTTGGATGAGACAAAAAACCGAGCCACAAAAACTATCCTGGCAACATGCGTTTGTTTTTTAAACCAACGTGTAGGGTGGCCCAGATGTGACACTCTGCAGTTGACGAGACGTTAAAACCCGAGAACCGATTAGCTAACGAACGTTAGGGATTGGCTGTTGTGCATGTGTGACGCGACTCAGTTGCAGGTAGCTCAGTTAGTAGAACTTCGGACAGAAAAGGCCAGGCGCAGTGCTGACTCGAGTTCGATTCCTAGATGCAGCTGGGGATTTTTTTCTCTCCCAGAGCCAACTTTCGGTGCAGACTCTTGTCCGTACAGCCCCCGTGTGCAATCGCATGCGTCAAAATCTGCGCGCACCTTAAAAACCCAAACACTGGCAGCCATGCCGTTGTCGGGACACAGGGAAGTACTGCACACACAGGTAGGAATGGGTGTATTATTGCGCTGCTCCTGCGGCTGCTGTAGCCTTATGCTGATAGGCGGCCCGAATTTCCCCGCAAGGGATTGCTTGAAAAAGGGCTGAAGTTTTCCTGTGAGACAAACTCGTCCTAATCTGTTTCGGCTAAATGGAGAAGTTTTGATGAAACGACCGAGTGGAATCTATACACGACGGAGTTAATCAGCGCTCGAAATACGTAACACAAGTACAACAACAAAGACCTGAGTCGCCTACCGTAACTCTCACCTGGCGTGCATGTAAATACACGGTACATAAACTCCACCATCCTTTCTTCTAGCATCTGAGGACATTAAACAAAACAAAACAAAAAACGAACGAACATCCTTTCTTTTTATGGTTGAGCATGGTTGTATGGTGTACACAGAACTTGCGCCGAGACGGCTGCAGTTTTATGTGGCAACAGCCATGCCAGCGCTGTAAGTACACCACTTCGGTGGATATTCAAAAAACGCGCTATAAAAAGCTAGTCACTCATGTAGAACCACATGCGAGCGCAATGAGTCTGCTCAAGAGAGCGGAGAACAGCGCTGTATAAGCGATCATCAATCAATCAAACTCACCATAGTTCAGGAGCTGTGTGAGAATCGAGGTGGCCGTCCTGGGCTGTCCGCCCTAACGAGCCTTCTGGTTTCCGTGGACGTAAACCTATATTGAACCATGCTTCGGCATTGGTCTCAGCTTGTCCCAAATATGTCAGCTGACATCTGAGGACATTAAGCAACACTACCTACCTACCATCAAACACAAGTGAGTGTCGGACGAGACGAGAAGAGAAACTCCGCCAGTGGCAGGTGTATGTGAGCTGTTGTGGTCAAGGAGAGACTTTACAAGCATGAAAGAGTTTACAGGTGCGCACGGCTTTGTACGTGTCACTCCGCCACCACACAAAGCCAAGGCGGCCAGTCGCTCTTCCCTGTGAGGTTTTGTTTTGTCTTGTCTCGGGTGCCGCAGTGCAAACGAAGGAATGCAACATGAGGAAGCTGAAAAGAGGGCGTTTCCTTGGAAGTACTGACAGTGCAAAGTCAGACATGACTAAGATTTGGGGTGCTTTTTTATTTTTTATTTAAAAATACTTTAGAAAAGTACAGTGTGGCTAATCCCGGATGTGGAAGGAAAACACACGCACGCACACGCACGCACGCACGCACGCTCGCACGCACGCACGCACGCACACACACACACACACACACACACACACACACACACACACACACACACACACACACACACACTCTCTCTCTACTAGACCGCAACACACACACACTCTCTCTACAGCACACAACACACACCCCCCCCCCCCACACACACACACACTCACTCAGAGAGAGAGAGAGAGAGAGAGAGAGAGAGTGAGAGAGAGAAGAGAGAGAGAGAGAGACACACACACACACACACACACACACACACACACACACACACACACACACACTCTCTCTCTCTCTCTCTCTCCCCCCTCCCTGCTCAACGGCGCTCGTCGTCGCTGCGTGTTTTCATAACCACAGTTGTAGTTTATGGGCGCTGTTGCTTTGCCCTCCACAATAAAAAAGGGGTGGTGACTCACTGCCCATCTGAATGCAGGATCATCCAGGCGGTGATAGTGTAGCGTTCTTCTTCTTCCTGGGACTTGCCCACTTTGACTCGGACCTGATAAATATTGTTTGGGTCTCTCCTTTGACAAGGCTATCAGCGCGAACCGCGGAGACGGAGTGGCGGGAAATCACGGAGCAAAATTGTGAAATCACGGAGCACGTGCCTGCGGATTAATCGCACGGATTTGGCGCGAACGCAACACGTCGGACGACTGATAAGCTCCGGCAGCCAATCACTGTCTGCTTTTGTGTCACGTGCAGCGCTGACCACTATCACCTCCTCAATGTTGTTGTTGTTGGTTTTAAAGAACAGGGCTTGGCTTTAGATGGCCTGGATGAGCGTGTACTGACTTTATAAAAGTTGGGGGGGTTTCCAGATAATTTCTTTCTAGACTACGCTGAGTTCCATATCAGGCTTACTTTCAGCTGTCATATCAGCTGTAGCCGAAGGCAGTAAGCCTGACAGCGATATTGGAACACTTAACACAACAAACACTGGTTCACCCCCGACGTTCTGGCTAGAGACAATAATTATATATATAATATCAGCAATGACAGTGTCAGCGGTCTCTGATCGGGGCCAGTCAGGGATTAAGTACGTTCCCCAGACTGATGCTAATACTAACAGATTACTCATCCCGGAGGTTTGGGGTTTTAGGATGATTACATTGTCAGGAAAGTGTGGTCCCGCGCTCCAAGACGGGACCACATGGCCTTGTTATGTAATCGCTGGTAGCCGATGCTGTGGGCTGGGTGAGGGGGTGGGGGCGGAGAGAGGGGGGAGGGGGTTGGCAGGAGCAGAGATCTATACTACTTTAGTGTAGGGTCTCTGTGGCCAGTGACAGAGCTCAGGAGCTGTGTGAAAGTCGAGGTGGCCGTCCTGGGCTCCCGTCCCTAATAAACCTACGGTTTCTGTAAAGTAACACTTCAGCTTCATGGCCAGTGAGTTCAGAGCTCATGAGCTGTGTGAAAATCGAAGTGGCCGTAAGTAAAGTAAGTAAACATGGTGCTTAACGTCCACAGAAACCATGAGGCTTATTAGGGACGGGGAGAGGGGGGGGGGGGGGTATGGAGGTGAAGTAAGTAAGTAAGTAAACATGGTGCTTAACGTCCCCAGAAACCATAAGGCTTATTATGGACGGGTATGGAGGTGGGGGGAGAGGGAGATTATATACATATCGCTACACTGTCACCACCAGAATGATTCCTGCATTAAGATGGGCAGCGATTAGAGCCATTGCAATGTTTCAGTAGAAGTGATCGACAAAGTCACAAGACGTGTCCACAAACCACAACCTTTTTGAAGGGAAAGGAGAACCGAAGCGGTATCGAACCGAGGTCCTTCCGCTCACCAGCCTAACGCCTTACCGCTAGGCCAAATCGGTTCTCTTAGGTGGCCCTAAGTAAACATGGTGCTTAACGTCCACAGAAACCGTACGACTTATTAGGGACGGGGCGAAGGGGCGGGGAGGGAGATTATATACCTATCGCTACACTGTCACCACCAGAATGACTTCTGCATTAAGATGGGCAGCGATGAGAGCCATTTTAATGTTTCAGTAGGAAGTGGTGGACAAAGTCACAAGACAACCACAACCTTTTTGAAGAGAAATGAGAGCCGAAGCGGTATCGAACCGAGGTCCTTCCGCTCACCAGCCTAATACCTTACCGCTAGGCCAAACCGGCTCACATAGGTGGCCCTCCTGGTTCCCCGTCCTTTATAGGCCGTACGATCCCCGTGGACGTAAAGCAACATTGAACATATTACACTTACAGAGCTCAGGAGCTGTGTGAAAGTGGAGGTGGTCGTCCTGGGCTCCCGTCGCTAATGGGTCGTACAGTCTCTGTGGTCGTAAAGCAACATTGAACTCGAACTGGCCTGTGATTTGTTCCAAATCACGGACATGGCCCCTTATTTAGCAATGTCTCTAAGTATTCGTGGAGAAGTCTTTGCAGACCGAAGACTGCGAAGTTCGAATTGTTTTTGAACTGCCAGAAATGTTCAAGAAGTGTTCACGAAGCTTCAACAACACTTCATCAAGTCCTATTAAAGGCCAGTTTAACTAACTCTGCTATACCCGACGTGTGGACATTAAGCTTTATATACGAAGGAGTAGCTGTGTGAACAAGAGCAAGGAGTGGCCTTCAACCAAGTGCGAGAAGAAAATGAAGAATAACAATAATCAAGATCATCAGTAAGCAGTAGATCAGTCCTGAGCAGACCAGACCAGAATCAAGTTCAGGAACCCCCAGAATGGACGATTTAGTAGGATGGTTTAATTAGAAGTACGCCTTATGGATTCTTTGATCGCGTGCATAATATTCCGGGAAGCCCTTGGATGACCTTTGTGGTTCATTGGGCGTTTAATATCGAGAACCAATCAACCCAAGAGAAGTCCGAGTCGTCCCCGGGTTTGTTTAATAAGCCGCTGGTAAACAGCTAGGCAGAGCTCAGGAGCTGTGTGAAAAGAGAGGGGGCCATCCTGGGCTCCTAATAGTCCTTATGGTCTATGTAGACGTAAAGCAACATTGAACTCGAAAAGCCAAGTAGTTCGTGTCAGTCTTCCGTGGCTTTAGTGGTAGGACTAGGTACGTTCCATCGTACATTAATTTCTCATTCACCCCTTTCTTACATAAACATGCAAACGACGCGAAATGCATTGAAGGCCGGGAAAGAAAAAAAAATCGGTCATGGTCGAGCGGCGCCTAAAAGACCTGAAAAATAAACGCGTCTCGGCTTTTTTTGCGTGTAGCGTTTCATCAGTCAGTGCTGTAGTTGACAACAGGGCCATTTACATGCTCTACGGTGTCTGGCGTCTGTTTGTCGTAGAGGTGCTCATATTCGCGGTGCCAGCCCCCTGCATTTCTTCACCGTGGAGAAGTAATAAGCTTAGTTTTCTCCGGGGACCTTTGCATTTCGGAACTTGCCAGTCGATGGCCTTTGTTTAGTCCGCGTTTTCGTGGGAAATTTGGCAAGACTTTCTGGACTAGACAGCAACATTGTTACCCACTCGCCCCCCCCCCCCCCCCCCCCCCCCCTCTCTCTCTTTCTCTCAGCTCTTCGTGTCTGGACAAAATCGTGCGTAGCTGCAGTCTACAGTGCCTGTGGAAATCGTATGGAAACGCCATTTGTAAGCATTTCGGTGGTTTGTTGAATGAAAGGAAGAACTTTGTGTGTGTGTGTGTGTGTGTGTGTGTGTGTGTGTGTGTGTGTGTGTGTGTGTGTGTGTGTGTTCAAGTCGCGGAGTTTTTTCTGCAGTCAACAAGATCCATCTCTGATACTCTGTCCATTGCCTTTAGTCTTCAAAAGCAACGTAATCTCGATCTATGGATCACGCAGTAAGCTAAGTACTACATTCACAGAACATGCCCACAGAGTAAACAGGCTATCGCTTTTCCTCATGGGTAAAGACTTCGCCTCATATCTTCAAGAGTAAACAGACTAGGTCCCTTTTCTGTAGGAGTGAGCAGATTGGCTCTTACACCGCTAGAATCTTACCGTGGAGAGTAAGCAGATTATAAAGGCTGTCCCCTCCCATCTTCTGCAAACTGGCGCGCTATAGCTTATCATATCGTGGAAGAAATAACAGTGAAGCAATACCGGTGCATGCTCAGACTGTTTGCGTATCCTGTTCATGATGGATTTTCATCGAATATTCTGTTTGGTGGACAAACTCGATCGACTTACAAAGTAAACGGAAGATACTGATCCCACAGAACCCAGTCTTCAAAGGTGTTTCTTTAAATCTGTTACGTAGAAGTGGCTCGGGCTTCTAACACGAGTGCCTTGTAAGACGATATTTTGAAGAACGGAGTAAGTAAGTGAGTAAGCTGGTGTTTTACGCCCAGTCAATGAAAAACGGAGAGAGGGAGGGGTGGGGGTGGGGGTTCGAAGGAGGTGTTCTGTCGCAAGCCTTTGTTGTAATCTTGAAGGTGAAGACTTTGCCGTGTTGAACTTGCTGAAGACATTGGTTCTCGCAGTGCTGAAGATGACAGCTTCAGAAGGATTTGTGCTGCCTGGAAGACAGTACTCAAGATTATTAGCTGGGCGGTTCGTCTTTGAGTTTTGTTCCACCCCGAGCAGAGGGTGATGGGAAAGTATGATGTTTGTTGGAGCGTAGGCCTACGTATACCTCCGTTTCGGGAGTTTTGGGGTGCAGTGTGCTTTTGTCATTTTGTGCTTAGATGAAGGGGGTCGCGGGTGCGCCGGTAGGATGTGTGATTTGGAGGTAACGATATCAACATCCGGTCTTTGCGACCTTTTGTAAACATCACTGAGGAACTGTAACAATGCGAACGTGATCTTTTATTTATAATGTCATCCCTGTTTATTATTTATTTATTTACTTATTGAGAGAGAGAGAGAGAGAGAGAGAGAGAGAGAGAGAGAGAGAGAGAGAGAGAGAGAGAGAGAGAGAGAGAGAGAGAGAGAGAAAGAAAACAAGCTGAGGCTTTCAGCGTTAGACAAGCCTGTATCGACAAAAGGGCTGTAAACGACAAGCCGGATTTGTTCTTCTAAACGAACATATACCGAGTCACGGTGATAATTACTGACAGGGGCATCGACTGCAGCGAGGCTGGAGTATCGATGAAGTGGTTGGTGTTCACTTTCAGGCATGGAGTCACGTGGCGCCGACGCACGTGGTCGATAGTACAGCTCGTGGCTGGACAGGAAGTGAGCCAGACCGTCTTTTCTTCAAGCGACGCGCATTCACTTTTCAGCACAGTGACCAACATACAGAGACAATAACACTCTCTCTCGCAGGCACCTGTGCACGTGCCACCACGCCTTGGCATATGGTTGTGTGTGTGTGTTTAAAAAAAAAAAGGGCTGGTGGTGCCGGATTGCTGAATTGACGATACGGACTGTATAGTCCGGAAATGCCTCTAGCCACCCACGAGGGACCGAAATACGATTCTGAGAGCTAGGCCTAGGACTATAATACTAATAATTATGGCCTTGAGGGCTAGGTTCTTGACTGTGTGACAGTGCATGTACTAATATGGTCTTGAGGGCTAGGTTCTTGACTGTGTGACAGTGTGCTGATATGGTATTGATGGCTAGGTTTTTGAATGTGTGACAGTGTGCTGATATGGCCTTGAGGGCTAGGTTCTTGACTCTGTGTGACAGAGTGCTGCTTCCTCGGACATAATCATTGTGAGTGCCATTTCTTCGGATATGTGACTGGGATCTATCTCTTTTGATGCTGTTGATAATCCGCTTGATGCGGGTGCACTTGTTGGGATGTTTGAACGAGGGCGCCCGGTTTAGATGTTGCAAACATACCTGCTGACTCGGATGTGACACTAACAGAGAGCCTCGTCTCTGCGTCTCTTTTACAAGACACTTCTTCTTGGAATATATGTGAAAGGTGCGAGAACTGCTTCTTAGGATGTCCCAGCGTGTTGCTTCGTGGGCTATTCGCGTCAGTGGACTTCCTGTTTACTATACGTAGCAAAGGACAACTTCTTTGGACACGTGTGACTGAAGTGCCGCCTGTTTGCACTGCGTCTTGCACGAGTTCAGCTACTTTCAGCTAGAGTGCTCTCCTGATTGGATACGTTCACGGGAACAGAAGCCGAGGACGTTATTGGAGGATGTGGACTTGGCAGATTTCTGATTGAAAACGTCGGTCGTTGCCTTTGGCTAGTTGGAACCTCGTCCTTTTCTTCACCCATCTGCGTTGCAAGATCCTTTGAGTTGGGGAAGCGTAGCTGGAGGAACTGGGACTACTGCAGGAAGAAGATCCGGCGCGGCCGACGGCGAAATCACAGTCCGGTTTGTTGGCACAGACGTTTTGCAGTGTCCTCTTTCTGCCGGGAACCTTGCAGCATAGGTAATTTCCACTAGCGGAGGGTGGCGCGGAATACAACGGCCAGTGCAGCAAGGCGCGGAACTTTGGCGGAACAGTTCATCCCAGCTGTATGAACCCTCTACACCTCCAGTCGTCCTGAGTGTACAAATGAGGTTCAAATCCAATTAGCGACTGACTGACTAACTAACTACATACACCCCCAGCGGCACGGAGAGGCTGAACTGAAAATGACTGCACGACGTTCCAGCGAAGTCTGCTTGATACAGCAGCGGCCATTCGTGACCGGACCGCGATCGCCGAACAGTTCCTTTCTCGCGGACTAGTTCATGGGCCGAGCCGTCAAGGGATGCTGCTGGAAATGGTGGGGGAGGAAGTGCAGGAGGATGACGATTCGGGAAGCAGCGACATCGAGATGGACATTGTGATGATACCGACGACGATGTCGACGACGGTGACGACGAAGCCCGCGTCCGTGTACCGGTCGTCCGCGGCTCTCAACTGGTCGTCCAGCTCGGAGGATTCGAACCCTGTCGACGCGGGCACCGGGTCCGGCGGGTCTCAGACGGCGGGGGAGGATGGGTCAGGAGAGGAGCTGACCATCCACAATGTGTTTGAGGTGAGCGTTGAGCCGTGAGGGGTCTGATGCTGCTTCCTGCTGCTTGCTCATTGTCTCCTTCCTTTGTTACCTGCTCCAGGTTCTCTGCTTGTTCTTTGTCCTCTTCCTTTGTTACCTGTTCCAGGTTCTCTACTTGTTCTTTTTTTTAAACGGCAGCTGCATAGTTGCCTCTTTATTTAATTTGAGTAGCATGATCTTTTGTTGACCACTGCTCTGTGTGTGTGTGTGTGTGTGTGTGTGTGTGTGTGTGTGTGTGTGTGTGTGTGTGTGTGCACGGACAAGATTTTGTGCTCTTTAAATTTAAATATTTTTTTTAAAATTATCATTATGCTTAATTATTTATTGTTTTGTTTGTCCCTCCGTTTGCCTGTCTCTCTGTCTGTCTGTCTGTCCCTCCCGCCATCTCTCAGGCCGCATCATTTCGTTTGATGAGCATGTGTTGCCGCTAGTCATTAGCCTAAAATTACAGGATTTGCTGTTTGCGTGATTCAGATTAACACGAAACTTACTGTCAACAAGGCTTAGATTCGTGGGTCCAGAAACTGCTTTGATCATAAAAGAATTCTCTTCGGTAAAGCCTTCGGCTTCAGCTGTCTCAGTAACGAGTTTTTTCCCTTCCTGCGCTCTGGTTGTTTACCTCTTGAAAAATAAGTCAGTGCTTGTTTACCTCGCCAGAAATACGAGTCACTGCGCTTGTTTTCATCCTCAAACATAAGAGTCATTGCTTGTTTACCTCGCCAGAAATACGAGTCACTGTGCTTGTTTTCTTCCTCAAAATAAGAGTCATTGCTTGTTTTCCTTTCCCAGAAATAAAAGTCACTTCTTGTTTTTCCCTTTGGGGTTTTTTCCCTTTGTTTTTTTTTTTTTTTTTATATTAAATTTTTTTTTTTTTTTTTAAGCCTGTGATCATGAAATTTTTGTTTCTTTATTTTGTTTCTTTGGAATAATTTCCGTTGGTTTATTTGACACTTTATTCATTCATTCAAGCCATCATTCTGTTTATGTGCACGTGATCCGTATTGTGTTTACGTTAAGTGCTTGTGTTTTTATGTGTGTGAATACTCCTTAGGTTTGCAGATTCGTGTGATAAAGGTCTGAATAGGAAGTGTATAGAAGTGAATGTCGGAAAGGGATGGGTGGATTGGGGTGGGGGGGGGGGGGGGGGGGGGGGGGGGTAGAGAGGGGGGGTGGAAGGGGGAGGGGGGAAGGGTTTCTTTTTTAGCCAAAACCTTCCCTTTTTTTTCTTCTTTTTTCTTTTTTTCTTCCCTTTCTTTATATACATAGGACGAGAAATGATATATATATCAATATTTTTGTTGTTGATTTTTTTTTAATGAATGAAAATAAAACTATAAACAAGCATTGAAGCTTATGTACCTTGTATTTACACGCATGCCAGGTAAGACTTACCGTAGGCGACTCAGGTCTTTGTTGTTTTGCTTGTGTGATGTCTTTCGAGCTGTGTCGTGCATTTTTAATCATCTATACTCGATCGGAGTCTTTCTCCCTTGCATATAATGATATATCAACCACAAAAATATTGATATTTATCGTTTCTCGTCTCTCTCTCTCTCCCCCCCCCCTCTCTCTCTCTCTCTCTCTCTCACACACACACACACACACACACACATACTGAAAAAGGAGAAAAAGAAGAAAATGGTTATATATAAAGGGAAGAAAAGCGGGCGCGAGACTGAGAAATTCCTCAGCGTTGAGCCGTCGTGGTTGGGAGTGAGTCTTTCAGTCATTAATTCCTGCTGGGGCCAGGCTTTCATCGGGGTATGTGGGAACGTGCTTTGGGTTGCTGTCACATGCCTCCGTCAAGTCAGGGGGGGGGGGGGGGGGGGGACCCCTCCCCTTACCCATGCACCTACCCCGTCTTACTCTGTAGCCAGCGCACGCCCTCCACAGGCACTGTGCATTGTGTGCCGTGGTTGTAACTAGCGAATGTAACTTGGCTTTCTAGACCCCAGAGGCAAAAAGCTCAACAGAACCTTGAAACCGTGGTTTGTCCGAACGGTTCACGTATCGCATGCTTGCTTACTGGTTGGTTGCTTGCTGACCTGGTTTATAACGTCGGTTTCGCTTGATGCGGTTCCGACGAATTCACGTATCGAGAGACTGCTTGAAATTAAGCAGGGGTGAAATTAGGCTTTTTTTTTCTTTTTTTCTTTTTTTTTTTTTTTGGGGGGGGGTTCCTTTTAACAGGTTCCCAAATTGTGCCTGAAATGAAGGGAATAATGCCACGGGGGGGGGGGGGGGAATAAGAAAACATGTTGCTTAACGTCACAGAAACCAAAAGGGTTTTAAATTAAAGGGGGGGGGGGGGGGGGGGGTATGGAGGGGGGGAGAGGGAAGTTATATACCTATCGCTACACTGTCCCCCCAGAATGACCCCTGCATTAAAGGTGGGCAGGATGAGAGCCTTTTTAAATTTTTTTCTTTAACTGTGAGGGAAAAAAGTCAAAAACCATGTCCACAGACCACAAATTTTTTAAAAAAAAAGAAGAGAGCCGAAGCGGATTCGAACCGAGGTTCTTCTGCTTACCAGCCTAACGCCTTACCGCTAGGCCAAACCGGCTCACATGGGTTGGGTGGTGGCGGGGAGGGGGGGGGGGACCTTTCGTGGAGTTTATGTACCTTGTATTTTCTGGCCTGCCAGCGGTT